>QLOD02135916.1:0-21071 GCA_003260245.2 Sideroxylon spinosum | reverse complement strand
TCAGTGGTTGGGAGCTTGATGTATGCTCAGACATGCACTCGGCCAGATATCAGCTTTGCTGTTGGAATGTTAGGCCAATATCAGAGTAATCCTGGAATGGACCACTGAAAAGCTGTAAAGAAAGTCCTTAGGTACTTACAAGGCACCAAGGATTACATACTCACATACAGGAGGTCATATCACCTTGAAGTGGTTGGCTACTCGGATTCAGACTATGCTAGATGTGTAGACTCGAGAAAATCCACATTTGGTTATATGTTTCTATTAGCTGGAGGAGCAGTTTCATAGAAGAGTGGAAAATAGTCTGTCATTACTACTTCCACTATGGAGGCCGAATTTGTGGCATGCTTTGAGGCCACTGTTCATGCCTCGTGGTTGCGGAACTTTGTCTTAGAGATTAGAATTGTTGATAGTATAGCTAAGCCGTTAAGAATTTACTGTGATAATTCCGCAGCAGTTTTCTTCTCTAAAAATGATAGGTACTCAAAGGGTGCAAAACACATGGATTTGAAGTACTTGTCTGTTAAAGAAGAAGTGCAGAAGCAAAAAGTGTCAATTGAGCATATTAGTACTGATTTGATGATAGCGGATCCGTTAACTGAAGGATTGCCACCCAAAATATTTACTGGTCATGTTGAACGGATGGGTATTATGAACAAGTTCTTGTTAGCATGATGGTATAACGTATATATATATATATACATCTAGTTATCTTGCTCGTATCATCGTGACACTTGTGAATTAAATTAAAGTTATGTTTCTGCTTGTTTGCTTGTTGTCGACATTGTGTTGTATACATGTATTGTTTTAGTGCGATAACAGGTTATGTCTTTCAAAAGACGGTAAAATTGAGGATTACAATATTTCTTAATTAAAGTTATTCTGAATTGATTCGATTAGTGATCATGGAAGGAATCATGTTGTTAAATGACTTGTGACTGCCATGATCCAGTCATTTTATTTTAGTAAAGGATGATGACTTGAAAGGTTCAATGTGAGTTACGTGTTTGTGGTTTGTTGTTGAATCACCAAGTCGTGACATGGGCCAAGTAGGAGATTGTTAAATTATTTTAATAATTTATGTGGTCTGGCCCATGTAACTTTAGGTTGGTTCAAATGTCAGTGGCCCAATATGATGGTTATTAGGCCCTAAAAGAAATTGAATCAGAGGGTTTAAAAATCCCTCCCCTCTCCTTTTAAAAACTGACAACGATAGTTACAAAACTGAAGAAAAATTCTGGTTTTGTATTGTTTTTCTTAACCATCAAAGAAAATGGAAGGAGAATAAGGAAAGACGGAAGAAATAATTAAAGAGAATCAAAAGCATGGATCAAGGTATGTTTTTATATTCTTTAATTTTGTAAAGAAATCTTGCATTGGATGAATCAAATTGTGTTGAAAAGATCCAAACATGAAAGTTACATTA
Source organism: Sideroxylon spinosum (assembly GCA_003260245.2). NCBI lineage: Eukaryota > Viridiplantae > Streptophyta > Magnoliopsida > Ericales > Sapotaceae > Sideroxylon > Sideroxylon spinosum. Next base: position 19,645 of record QLOD02135916.1, on the reverse strand, counting down.
AAAAATTTTCTAACATCTTTTGGTTCAAAGTTAGGCATGGAAGCTTAGCAAGGAAAAATGGGTGTCACATATGCTTTAGTGAAGTTTCTTTTCATTTGTTTGGAATAAATTTAAGCTGTGGTACAAAAACGTTTTTGAGGTTCCTTAGAGAGTTTGCATGTAAGTTTTTATCGGTAGGTTAAAGGGAAAATGGTTCAGCAACCATAGTTTTTAGTTGAGCTTAGAAACGAAATGACACTCGCATCTTTGAGGTTAGATTTGGCCTATCAAATGACCATAAAATGAATGAAATTTGTTTAATCACGTCAGGAGTTTTGCACAAATTTTAATTGATTTGGTGAAGAAATGATGGCGAAATGGGTGAAAAATAGGAGAGTCTTGCAATTGCCACGAGGAAGGAGAGGAACAGCAACCCTACGCCACTTTCACTTTATTTGAGTATGAAGACTCCAAATATGGGAGAGTAGGTTAGTAATGATATTTTTAGGGGAGTTTTCATAATTATTAATTTAATGGAGTTTTAAAGGAAAAAAGAAAAAGAAAATTGAGTTTTGGGAAATTATTTTACCTTAAAAAAATGATTGCAAGGAACTTGTAATTTGGATTGGAGGAATTAAATAATAATTTGTATGATTGTATTTTAAGGAAGTGGGATTTATAGTACTCAAAAGTCCAAAACCTTACAATTTAAATATCAATGTAAACAAAAAATTAACAAAATTGTATTTTATTCCCTAACTAAGGAATATTAAATATAAACCCTAGTTGATATAATTTTTCTTATGTTTGATAAAAAAAATTAAAAGTATTAGTGATTAATTAAATAAAGAGACAAATGTTTAAAATCAGACAGAATTGTTTGGCACCAAGAAAATTATCAATTTAAGTTTTCTAGGCTAAATACAACAACTAAAGTGACTGGATAGTAGTAGCAAGCTAACAAGCCATAATTTGTTTTTATAGAACTTTACCGTAGATCGAGGAAAAATCAGCGAGAAAGGCCCTTAGACCCTCCAGATAGAGAATTTATTCTTATAGCTGAGCCTTAGTATTTTGTATAATGACATGACAAAAATTATAACATTTCAATGCATAACTGGTATAACTTTATTAGAGTACGTAAAATGTTATGGTTAGATTATGCGGGGTTTAGAGAGTTGTTTCCAAATATTTCGATGTTCATTGATGTTTATGTGAGCATTAATGCTGGATGCGTATTGAGAATTCATACCTTTAGACTAGGGCAACAGAGTTACAGGGGTGGTGTGGGTTTACAAGAGTGGAAAAGGGTTAATGTGGATATTATAACTATTTTATACGTTACATATAAAGATTGTGCAAAGAGTTATAAGGGTGGCAAGGTGTTATAAGGATGGAAAGGGAGTATCTTTGCATGGGCATTTCATTATTTACTTATGTACTTAATATGTTCTATTACCCTTTGCCTATATGATATTGACTGCTACTTTAGACATTTCACCTTTGTGTTTATATGAAAATACTTACTGATATTATTTGAATAATTTTCCTAGTGAGCTTAGTAGCTCACCCGATCTTATGGGTTTTATACAAAGAGGCCATCGGGTAGCAGAAATTGATGCTAACAGAGGTTAGCACGGATCTAGTTATTGCCAAGCTTGTAAATAGACAAGTTATCGTACACTAAAAGCTTGGGTTATATGTGATATGTTTAAACAACTAGTTTATGGAGGAAACTTTTGTATTAAGTTTAGTTATTTTACTCTAGTGCTTCAGTTAGAACCTAGGCGTGACAAATTTTTGTTTTTCATTAGTTATTAGTTAGCATGTCATAAGCAAGGGTGCATGTGGTGTGATTTGATATTGAAACTTAAATTACCATAAGTCATTGGTTTGGAAGAATTTTGAAACTGTAAGGCATTTAAAGCGATAAAAAGTTATAAAATTTGATAAAACTTATAAGTCTGTAGCAATATACTCACTCTATTTTTTTGTTAATTTACAAGTCTACGTTCGTAAATTTGTAATACAAATTTTATTGTTTATTTGTTTAATATATTTTAATTTTTTATCAATGAATGTTTTACAGTGTTCGTACGAATTTTATATAATTTATAAAAAGTATTAAAATATTAAAAAATTCTTTTAGGTCAGTTGGGGCAAGTGAGGGGCAGGCATTGGTAACCTTGGCCTGAACTGACCTGACTCTAAAAGGAGACGGGTTAATAGGGGCAGGCCGACTACGGGTTGGGTCAGCCACAGATCTAGGGCCAAGTTGGGTTGGGTCCAATCTGGTTATATTATTATTTTTTCCTATGGCCCGTTTGGCCTAATATTTTTACTTTTTAGCTCCTCTAGCTTAGTCCCATCTGACCAAGTGTAATGCACACAATTCATAATGATATGCAATAATATTTTTCCCTTAAATAAAAATAATAATTCTTCTACAAACAATCACAGTTCACCCTTAACATAGATAATTCATAAATAATTAGCATTTCTTATCAACATAATTAATTAACATCAAAAAGCAAATGAGTAAAATTTAGTAATTTATATTCACCATGTTTTACCTTTAAGTCTAATACACCCCCTTGAACTGCAAATATCCTGAGAAAATTAAATTATTAAGGTGGTTGCCACTGATTATCATTGAGTCCTAATTTTAACCCAAACAAAATATACAAATCAGAATTTCAACGGTTAAAATATAAACCAAATCAATTAATAATATAATGTTAATAAATAAAACACAACCATTTCATTTTTAACATACTTAATTTATTTAACCTTCCATAAAATTTAATTTTAAATTAACAAAATAAAATAACTTACCTCAACTATTAAGCCAAAATCATGAATTTTCCTTCGTCCGGTAATTCTTTCTGTCTCACTTTCTTTATGTTTTTCCTATTATTTTCTTTTCTTCTAACTATTACATGTATATATACATATACATATAAGTTAATGCTATGTATGGTGGCTAAATTTGCATTGTCTCAATCTACACCTAAGCTTCATGTAATGCATCGCAAGGTCACTAATATATATAAATGTGCCAATGTGATGCCATTTCATCAATTGAATTAATCTAGTTAGTATGTATATCAAAAACTTAATTAATTTACTACTTAATTTAAATTGCAAATAAATAAAATTTAAAATAATAAAAAATTAAAACAGTTAAAATTTCTAATTATAAAAGAAAGTTAAATTAATAATAAACCAAACCAAACCAAGCCTTTTTCCCATTAGGTGGGATTGGCTATATAGATTTGACGATGCCATTCAAATCTTTTTAAGGCTATATCCTCCGTTAGATCCATAGAGGCATGATCATATTTAATAGTTTCTTTCCAACTTCTCTTAGGTCTCCCTTTCCCTATCTTACTAGTGGCAATCTTCATGCTTTCGCTTTCACACCTTTTAACCGATACCTCAATTAGACGCCTTCTAACATGGCCGAACCATCTTAAATGATTTTCTCTCATTTTATCTTCAATCGATGCTATTCTTACTTTGCTCCTAATCTTCTCGTTCCTATTCCTATCTCTCCTTGTGATTCCGCACATCCATCTTAGCATTCTCATCTCTATAACTGCCATCTTCTGAATATGATTACGCTTTACTGCTCAATACTTTGATCCATATAACAATACTGGTCTTACCGCTACCTTATAATACTTTTCTTTCATCTTGCGAGGGACTTTTCGATCACATAAGAGCCTCGAAGAATTTCTCCATTTGGTCCACTGGCTTGAATCTTATGACTTACATCAGTATCAATCACTCCATCCTGTTGTACTTTAAAGATAATACAAATTCAAGATGCCACAACTCTCCTCCCCTTAAGGAATTTCATCGTCAAAATGCTTAACTAGCCAAAATAGATATGGGTATTGCTTCCTTATTTTCTCTTCACTACCCCAAGTTGCCTTCTTCATAGTGTGACTTCTCCACAACACTTTCACTGATGAATTATCTTATTTAGCTAAAATTCATCATTTTTATATAAAATTTGTGCTAGTTTTCTATGCAAGACAAATCTGCTTTCAATTTAATTGGTTATAAAGTCAATACATAAGATGGATTTAGAATATACTCATATAACATTGACATGAGGAACACATCATCAAATCTAGATAATTCTGGAGATAGAGCCAACCTGTATGCAGTTTCCCCAATTCTTTGTATAATCTCGTAAGGTTTAATGTAGCGAGGACTTAATTTTTATTTTTTACCAAATCTCAGTATACCCTTCTAAGGAGAAACTTCTAGAAATATTTTATCATCCATAGCAAATTCTAATTCTCGTCTGTGATTATCTTCATAACTCTTCTAACAATTCTAAGCTATCCATAATATGTCCCATCTCACCTCAGTTTTATCCACTGTGTCTAGCACTATCTCTGACCCAAGTAATTTTCTTTCTCCAATTTCATCCCAGCAAATTGGAGTTCTACACTTACGACTATACAACGCTTCAAATTGTGCCATGCCGATACTAGAATGAAAATTGTTTTTATAAGCGAACTCCATTAATGGTAACAAATCAAACCAATTTCCTTAAAGTCTAGCACACAAACTTGTAACATGTCTTCAAACATCTTAAGTGTCCTTTTAGATTGCCTATCTAACTAAGGATGAAAGGCAGTACTAAACTTTAAAGTTATTCTCATAGCTTGTTGTAGTCTAGGCCAAGATCTAGATGTAAAATAGTCACAGGTGTACCATGCAATCACTCAATCTCCTTGAAATATAGGACATCATACTTATCTATCATATAATTGGATTTTACAGGAAGAAAATGAGTTAACTTGGTTAATCTAACAATAACCACCCGAGTAAAATTAAAACCTTTTTGGGTACATGGTAATCCAACAATCAGTGGTATGTTCCCATTTCCATTTTAGAATAGAAAGTGATTGTAGTGACCTTACAGGACTGATTTTCTACTTTTACCTATTGACAAGTTAGACATCTAGCCACAAATTGTTTCATTTTATCACTTCATACCAGTCCACCAGTAATGCTCTCGCAAATCCTAATACATCTTTGTACTTCCAAGATGCATATCCTAAGGAGAATAACGTGCTTCTTCTAAAATCTCCTTCTTTAATTTTGAATTTTTTAGTACACACACTTTATCACCATAACAAAGTAATCCATCGCATCTAACGATAAAGTTTGTCTGCACATCACCTACTATTTGTTCCTCAGATCTTTTACAACTGAACAAGTTCTAATTGTAACTCCCTGATATGATAAGGTAATAATGGCCTCACTAAGGGCCTCACCCTCAGTTTAGCAATCAAAGAATTTGTTTTAGTTATAGCTAACTCTATACTCATGTGTGTCAAATCATTAAATGTATGAATCCTCCGATATAGATTACAAGCTAACGGGCCGTTAGACTTGTGACTTAGAGCATCTGCTACAACGTTTGCTTTACTTGGATGATAATTTATATCGTAATCATAATCTTTTAGTAACTCTAAGCATCTTCTTTGTCTCAAATTCAGGTCTTTTTGAGTAAATAAATACTTTAAGCTTTGATGATCAATGTAAATATCAATAGTTACACCACATAAATAACGCCTCCATAACTTCAGAGTAAACAAAACTGCAGCTAACTTCAAATCATGGGTTGGATAATTCTGTTTATGAGATGTTAATTGTCTAGAACCATATGCAATTACCTTTCCATCTTGAATTAATACACATCCTAATCCTTGTCTTGAAGTATCATTATAAATCATAAATCCACCATTACCTGAGGGAAGTGCTAATACTGGAGTTGTAGTCAATCTGGCCTCCAATTCCTAAAATATTTTTTCAAAACTATCATTTCATTCAAATTTAACACCCTTACAAGTCAATTGTGTCATAGATGATGCAAAAGATTAAAAATTCTGAATGAAACGACAGAAATAACTTGCCAATCAAAGAAAATTGGGCATTTCTATTACGCTAGTTGGATCCTCCTAATTCAATATTGCCTCAAACATTTTAGGATCAACGTTGATACCACCAATCAAAATCACATGCCCCAAAAATACCACTCGATCCAACCAAAATTTACAGTTACTGAGCTTCGTAAGCAATTGTTTCTCCCCCAGAGTCTGTAAAACTATTCTAATATGTTGTGCATGTTCTTCCTTACCTCTTGAGTAAATCAAAATATCATCAATGAAAACAATCACAAAAGCATCAAGATAAAGTTTAAATACTCTATTCATTAAGTTCATGAAAATAGCTGGTGCACTAGTCAATCCAAAAGGCATAACAAAAAACTCATAGTGCCAATATCTAGTTCTAAAGGTTGTCTTAGGTAGATCACTACCCCATACCTCAATCTGATAGTATCTAGATTTCAAATTACTTTTGGAGAATATAGTAACACCTTGCAACCAGGGGTGGACCCAGGATTTTGAGTTCGCTTGGGCTAACATAAAATTTTATAGAATTGTCTAGCTTACGATCAGATAAAAAAGAATAACAAAAATAGAAGAAATAAGATCATTACGCTTGAAAAGTGTAACCATAAATTTTAATTTCCATGCTAACACTGGTAATTTTTGTTTTAATATGCATATTTTAGTTCGATTTTGTTTGTTTATGTTACTTTGTTCATTTATGCAAGTATACTAAAATAGCTTGTTGGATTGGAAGAGGTGGACAATTTTGACGTGAAAGGAGTTCCAAAATATTTAAAAATGGTCTCTAGCAAAGTTTTTATGGACATCTTAAGCTTTTTGGAAAGTATCATGGGCCAAAATTTGAGTTCATTTGGGCCTGGAAACATTGCTTAAAAATCAAGTCAGGAAAGTTTGACAAATCCTAATTACAGTAGGATTTAGGGCATATCTTTAGTCTCTGGGTCCAATTGAGGTGATTCAAGGTCCGAAATCAAGTACACATTCTAAGATACAATTTTTGTGAAGAGTTCAAGTCCAAAAGAGGTCTACAGCTGCCCTAAAATCAATTGGAAAAGTTGCACAATTTCATATGGTTCAGCACAACACCCCATTAGTATTTTGGACATAACTTTCTACTCACAATGCCGATTGATGTGATTATTTTTGGGTTAGAAAGAAGAGTTAAAGGAATACAATTTTCATGTTTGAAACCACAATCTTAATACACTATATCTTAGCGTCCAAATGGAAATCTTGTGTCTAGACGATATATACCCAAGCCTTCAAATTCTAAGGCTTTTCTCAAATTTTCTATAAATACCTACGCTGTATCAGACTTTGGAGATCCATTTTACATATCCTAGATTAGTTTTTTAAGATTCTTTCCATAGTTTTGAGAGAGTTTTCACGATTCTATAATGAAGTTTGGATTTACGTCGCTACTACATGGTTGTTCTTCAAAGCTACTTTGCTGAATTCATTTTAATGGAATTTTCTTTCTTAACTCTATCTTTTATTTCTAGCATCATAGCATGGGTTTCTACTTGATTCAATCCATCAAGGATGAGTGGATCGTTATTTGAATGATATATGTGGTTGAATCTACACATGTAATGCAAAACTTATATGCTGTGCATTCTTGTTTCTTAGATTGACATTACACCTCTCAAAACCTTCGAAAATGTACGTAATTAATCATATTTCTTTGAAATCCCTGTTACCCATGTATGATTAAAACTTTCTCAATATTTTGAAGTGTAAAGATTGGATCTATAGTTTTCTGGATTTTCTTGTTCTTTCTTTTTTCAAAACTTTCATAAACAAGTAACCTCAACCATATTTCACAAAAATCACTACTAAAGTTTATGAGATTAAAACTTTGTTTTATCTTTCCAAAACTTGTGGCCTCGACCATAGTTAGCCGAAATCATTGATGACGTTTGGTTGATTATAATTTTTTCATACTTTGAAAACATTGAAAATAAATCTGGAACGAATGTTTTAATGATGATTTCTTTATTACCATATCTAGCAGGAGAATAAGGTATCCATCCAGATTTGTAGGTTGGATCAATTTCCTTTTCATTCATTTAAAAATTTGCCTCTATTTTTTCTTTTTTTCTTTTTTTAATTCAAGCTACTTTAAATTCTGTAATTTTTCATATCTAAGTTAAAATTAATTTGAGCACTTGCTTTTAGGTTAATTTAATTAATTGTTATTCTTTAAATTTATTGTTTAATAGTGATAATCAAAATCCAATCGAAACCAAACTTGATTTTACTTTTATTATCTTAAAAGAAGAATAGTATATTAGAATAGTTTAGTAACCTTAGGTTTCAATTTGATTCCCTGTGGAATGATCGTGGTCTTACCAGGTTAAACTACACTACACCCTCTTGCACTTGAGAGGTATTTTAGTTGTGCTATTTTTTAGCAGTCAAAAGATATAAAAGTCTCGCTTATGCTAACATAAAACAAAATTAGAAGAAAAAGTACTTGTAATAGCTTGCTCGATCCACTACTATCCTAATCACGAGCTCATTCATTATATAGGCAACCTGTAACAATTATCACTGATATATTACAAATGTCATAATTCATAATAGACAATTATGTAGTATGATAAAATACAAAATAAATTAAAATGTGTGAACTTAAACTATTGAAGTTATGTTCCCACGGTTCTTTTGAACATAAAATTAATCGATTATCACTTCTAAGTTAATATCTTCAACATGCTCTCTCTCAATGTAGATAGTCATAGAATCTCTCAAATGATAGAATCTCTCAAAAAATCCTCTTTTGTTTTATTACGAATAATAGTCTTAGCTTTCATAGCTGAAAATGCTCACCCTACAATCGCTGTGGGAACAAGTAAAGCTAATAGAAGACAAATTAACCGATCAGCCATATTTTGGCGTTGTAACTCGTTTGTCTTATGATGAAAAATCCAAATAACCTATATAATTTAAATATTTGTCTTAATTATTATGTATAATCTAGAAATAGGATACTTTATAGTTTAACTAATTGTTACTTTTAGAAGATGAGAATGGCTTCTCCAAATCAATTTTAAAATTTAAAACTAAGGAGTGTTTGATTGGCTAATACTAATTAAAACCCACTATTTTTTTATCTAATTTTTGTACTTTCTTCTAATTAAATTTCACTACATATCACTTTTACATCAAATCTTTATACCTTTGCTATACTTTTTAGCCAAACTTTTTCACTCCAAAAGCCCTTTAATTTAAGGATTCAAATTATATAATAGTAATATATATATATATATATCCACTATTAAAATAATCAAATTAAATTACACATAAGAAATTCACCTTCAAAAGTCTATCAATTAATTTAAAACTAATAAATTTCAATAATTAATCAACCATCTAACCAATAAACAAGCATAAGCATTTTTTTTTCGATTGGTCGAACATAAGCATAAATCATTGATGCATGGTAGATCATTGTGGATAAATAAAATGAGTGCTAGAATAATAGCCAACCACAATTGCATAAGTTCGTAGGAATAATTTATGGATAACATATCTCGAGTGGAAAAAAAGTGAATTCATAAACTGCACCAGACCTCAATCAGCTTCCATCCAGTCACCTCACGTTCTTTACATGCTTAGAGAAGACAAAAAATAGAGCACTAGGGTTTAAAGTGGAATGGGTTGAGGTTAGTTTAAAATTTTAAATTGGATAAAAAAATTTAGACTGGGCTAAAAAAAATAGACTATGCTAAATCTTAGAAAAAAAATTACACTAAAAAAAAAATATTTTGGGCTAGCCACCTGGGCTACAACCCTAGTGAGCCCTTGGGTGTGTCCGCGCCTGCATGCAACAGATCATCAATTCTTGGTAGTATATACCTATTATTTACTATTACATGATTTAGTTGACGATACTCAATGCAATATCTCACAGTATCATTTGTTTTCTTCACAAATAACACTTGTGGCCAAATAAAACCTCTTATAACTATAATTTCAATTGTCATCCTGTAAGAATGTCACATTCAACTTCAGTGGTTAAGAGACAGAGAACCTCATGGATAATAGTCCTTGTTAATTTTGAATAAGTTATTTCTCAACTCTCTTAATGCCCTCAATCTATATCTCAAATTAATAACTGACCATTTGAAAATTTTAATTCTACAAAATAGTTAAAGAGTTTTCAAAATCCCTTATAAAAATTTTAATTCTTCACCTCTACCTCATTTAATGCTTAAAGATTAAAATTCTTAAGAAATGATTGTGCTTACAAGAATTTCTAATTCGCCCCTTCTTCTAAAACATCATGAAGATAGAAGTGAAAATAATTAAGATCGAACACTCGTTCGAACCATACACTATTTGAACCTTGGTTAGAACAATAGAAGGAGGTGTAAGGAAAGAAGCTCAAAAATTCTAATAAAAAGTTGTTTGAACCATATCTAGTTCAAACACATGATCTAACAACCGAATGGGAAACCAACTGCAAGCAAGAAAAAAATTCTATGTATGGGAATTTGGTTCAAACAGGAGTTTGTTTTAACACATATTCGATTAGGAGAAGCTGGAATGAAGTTCTGAGGCAGGAAAAAGTCTAAGTACGGAAAGATGGTTTGAATCTTTGTTCAAACCATAATCTGTTCAAATAGTTATTCGACCAACAAAGTCATGATAGGGCTCAAGTGAGGAAGAATGACTAAGTCTCTAAAAGATTTTCGAACTAACATGGAAATTCTAAATTCTGTGATTCAGTTATGTTTGCAAAGGGTATTTTGGTACTTTTGTTTTATATTACAAATAGGCACGAGCAAGATCATTTGAGAGAGCTTTTACATACGTAAATTACAGTTTTAAGAAATTTCCATTTATAAAGAAAAAGAATCTACAGAGAGAAAGTAGATCAAACTTTTATTTCTATTGAATTTTGTAGCAGAATTTTAGATTATGCATAGAATTCTTCTATTTCCAGTAGATTTCATTCCAATCACATATGACAAATTCTAATTCATGGATTCAAAGCAAGTTTTATAGTTGATTGGTATATATGTTTCAAGGTAGGAGTTCAACATTATATTTTCGTGAATACAAGGATCTTTTTTGAATTTGAGTTGAAATTTCATTTGGAATCTTAATTTTATAGTTTACAGCTTTTGCCTATGAAATGCTAGTTAGAATTACTATACATTTCTAATGGATTTGTATGTTAATTGCTAATGTTAGATCTTATATGTCTGATCTATGGATTATACAAGATATGTGTTTGATTTGAATTCTCAACAAGATTTCGTGGTTAATTTTCAGTTCAAATTAGATTTAAATTGTTCCATCACAGAGTTTATATGGAAATATCTTTCGATCTACTCTTTTATGGTGTAAATTAGGTAGTTTAAATCCTTGAAATTATATACAAATCACTATAAACTTATTTTAGATCTAAGCTCTTAATTCAATTTATTTACAAAACGTTTAAACCAACCAACCATTTCTAAAACCACATCAACTTCTATAGTCATTGTGAGATTGATTTTTACATAAGATTTTCCCAAATCAGTTTTTTTCATTAATTTTTTCTTAAGGCTCTTCGTAGACACGATCCAGTACTTACTAGTTAATATGATTCAATAGAAACCTTGCACTTGGAGTCAAGCCAATATTGATTAACATTTGGATGAATGAGCACTTTCGACGCTATTGTCAAGGAGTTTTAAGTAACGGTGAACGAACCTTTGGGAAGCTTGGGTGGAATGTTCCTCTCTACCATTTTCAATGATGGGATATGCTACTTTGGTTAATCTCGTTCCATTTCTTTTAAAATTTTGTTGATTACTAGTAATTGTAATAAGTTAGTATTCATAACCATAATTGCAACACTTGTGCATCTTTTGCATTCATAATCATAATTGCAATACTTGTGCATCTTTTGCATTCATAATCATAATTGCAACACTTGTGCATCTTTTGCATCTTGTGTATGCAACTTAGGTCCAGTGGGGTAGTTCAATCTATTTTGAGACCTAATCCATAACCAACTTAGGAACTCGTTGAGTTTTCATTGACTTTATCATCAACATCATCACTTAATACATCATCTATGCAAACAACACCTTCTTGCATCATTTTGCCATTGAACCAAAGGAATTTTACTTTCAAACTTGAAACTATCCAATTATTGCCTACATTTCATGGAATGGAATTGAAAAATCCATACACATATGAAAAGAGTTTGAGGTGGCCTGTGCGACATGCATGGGTCCAAATACCAAAGAAGACACTGCTCGGTTACGGTTGTTTCGATTCTCTCTAAAGGACGAGGCTAAGATATGGTTAAACTCCTTGAGACCTTGCTCCATTGGCACATGGAGAAGATGCAGTCTGAGTTTTTGAGAAAGTATTTTCCAACTCATAGGATATTGACCATGCAAAAACAGATCACGAATTCTACATGTCAACCTAATGAGACTTTTAGTCAAGCATGAGAGAGATTTAAAGATTTGTGTAATGCTGTCCACACTATAGTTTTCCCATTCAGAGATTGTGTAGTTTTTTTATGATGTACTGTATGCTGATTTGAAACAATTGGTAAGCACAATGAGTAATGGGCAGTTCTCAGATAAGTCAACTAAAAAGGCATTTGAGTTTCTTAAGGAATTAGTAGAAAACACTATGACTTGGGAAGTGAGTCCACACACTCAAATAGAAATTATAGGGTCACAACCATAGTCAAGTGGGAGATTAAGGTTGAGTGAAAGTGATGATTTGAGTGATAGGCTAACGTATTTGACCAAGAAAAAGGAGTCCTCAGAATTGAAAAAGTGAACATGGTGAGCGAAAAGAAAGTGAAATGTGTGACTTAAGAGGTCACTAACCACAGCACCGATGGTTGCCCGACCTAACTTGCCTTCAAGGAGGTCAATACCAATACCACACACACTTATTCCAAGCCATATCAAATCCATGGAAAACCATAAGCTAGACCACCACCCATTCCAAATCAATATCAACCAGGGTTAAGGAATCGTCCTAATTTTTCTTTGAGGAATGATCCATCCTCTGTACCATATCCTTAATAGCTTAATTTAAACCCACCATCAGGTTAGTTTCAAGGTTCTTCATCCAGCAATTTCCAACCTCAATATAAAAAGTCTCCACTAGAAGACACATTACACTAATTCATATAAGGCCAAATAGGGATCAACAACCAAACTACCAAGAATCAAGAATAAACTAATAGGGCAATTGAGGTTATTAAGAATCAACTCACTACTTCGACTCAAGCCCTTAGTTATCAAGAGAAAGGCAGATTTTGAGCACAAACCACTCCAAACCCTAAGGCCCAAACACATATGAGTGAGTCTTCTAGTGATAAGTCTAGTCCGGAGCAAGTCCAATCAATCACTACACTTGGCAATGGGAATATAGTTGAGAAACTGGATGATCCTAGACTATTGAGGGAAAGAAACAAGGAATGAATTTTGATAAGAGAGATAAGAGAAACTAGTGGATATAGAAATGAAGAGTTTGGAGAAGAAGAGTCTAGTGGTGAGAGAAGTGAGAAAGAAAAGAGAACTGATGTCAAAGTTAGTGAGAACAAGTTAAAGGAATTAGAGAATAAAAAAGAAAAGATGAACTAACAAGATGAGAGAGATAATAAAGGGATATCAACCTAGACCACCATTTCTGAGTGGGTTGAACAAGTCGAAGAAAGAGGCATTGAACTCGGAAAATTTTAAGGTTTTTAAGAAGTCAAGATAAATATTCTGCGCTTAGATGCCAATAAGCAAATACCCTCCAACACTAAGTTTTTGAAGGATTTATTAACAGTTAAGAGAAGGTTGTGTGTTAAGGAGAAAGCCTTTGTGACTGAGCAAGTGTGTGTTATTTCACAATATAACACCTAAACGCAATGACCCAATTTGCCCTACCAACTTTTGTGTGATAGGTGATCATAAGGTGAAACAAGCCCTTTTGAACGTAGGAGCAAGTGTTAACCTTCTTCCTAACACAGTATATCAAAAACTAGTGTTAGGTAAGCTTAAACCAACTCGGGTGACTTTATAGTTAGCCAATAGGTCAATTAAGATGCCTAGGGGGATCTTGGAAGATGTGCTTGTTCAGGTGGATAAGTTTGGCTTTCCCATGGACTTTATAGTTTTAGATACTCAGTCTACTCCATAAGAGGTTACTTCTCCTGTTGCTGTGATTCCAGGTCATCCTTTCCTAATAACTTCCAATGCTTTGATCAATTGTGGGAATGGATTGATGAAAATTTCTTTTGGGAACCTCACAGCTGCAATGAATATCTTTAAGATTTCTAAGCAACTTATGGGGAAGGAGAGTGACATCAAGGAAGTAAATTTAATTCAAACAATTACTAAGGAGTATTTCGAAAATGAGTAAGTAGAAGATCGAGCATATCCAATGGAAAAAAGATTTGACTTTAGGGGAGGGAAATGATCTATATAGAGATGAGGTTGAGATATAGGAAGTCTCAGAGGTTCTTAGTTGGCAAGATAGTGCAGCCATCATGTCTATTGGGCAGTCTAGTGCAGCTATAAAAACTTTAGAGCCTTCTCTTATCAAGTCAGTCCAATCAATAGAGAAAGCTCCAAAACCTGATAGGAAAGTCCTCCCTAATGATTTGAAGTATGTGTTGTAAGGAGTAGAGGAGTCATATCCAATGGTCATATCTTCAAAGTTGAGTTTAGACTAGGAAGAGGATTGATTGAAGTATGAAAAGACCATAGGAGAGCAAACAGTGATCCATTGCTAATTTACATGAGATTAGCCCCTTGGAGTGCACACATTCCATATATTTAGAAGAAGTTGTTAAACCTATAAAACAACCTTAGCGTAGGCTAAATCCAAATATGAATGAGGCTGTGAGAGAAGAGGTACTGAAGCTCTTAGATGCCGGGACCATATATCCCATTTCTAACTCCCAGTGGGTGAATCCTACCCAGGTTGTCCCTAAAAAGTCTGGAGTTATAGTACTTAAGAATGAAAAGAATAACCTTGTACCCACCAGAATTCAAATAAGGTCGAGGATGTGTATTGATTACCGCAAGCTCAATGCTGTGATAGGAAAAGCCCATTTCCCTTTATCCTTTTGGACCAAGTTTTAGAAAGAGTAGCTAGATGGCCATACTATTACTTCTTTAATGGTTATTCTGGTTATAACCAAATTGAGATTGCACTTGCCAGCCACTTTCACATGTCCCTTTGGAACCTTTGCTTATAGAAGCATGCCATTTGGGTTGTGTAATGCCCTTGCTACATTCCCGAGATGCTTGATAACATATTTTGTGATATGCTTTGAGTTATGTCGTGCTAACCTAGGAATAATGTTGACTAGGTGTGAAGAGAAGAATTCGGTGCTTAATTGGGCGAAGTGCTAATTTATGGTCACTCAAGGCATTGCTTTAGGGACATAGTGCCATCTAAGGGGATAGAGGTTGATAGAGCTAAGATAGAAGCAATTCAAAAGTTCCCTATCCTTATAAATGTTAAGGATATAAGATCATTTTTTAGACATGTAAGGTTTTACCATAGGTTCATAGCTTCTTTACCATTGTAAAATCCTTAACCATACTCTTATCTCAGAATGTGCCATTTTTATGGACATCTCAATGTCAAGAGAGTTTGAGAAGCTTAGGTAGATTCTCACATCTACAACTATTATGCAGGCACCTGATTGATCCTTACCTTTTGAGTTAATGTGCGATGCAAATGGCTTTGCAACAGGAGCTATTTTGGGATAGAGAGTTAAAAGGAAACCCTATGTCATCTATTATACAAGTAAGACCTTGAGTGATGCATAATTGAACTATTCCATAATTAAGAAAGAGCTTTTGGTAATTGTGTTTACCTATGATAAGTTCTGGTCATTTCTAGTTGGGTCTATGGTAATAGTCTACACGAACCATATAGCTTTTAGGTACTTGCTTACGAATCAAATTGCTAAGCCTAAACTTGTCCATTAGATTCTTCTCCTTCAAGAATTTGACCTTGAAGTTAGAGATAAGAAAGGGATTGAGAATGTAGTGGCTGACCTTTGTCATGATCACCTAGGCAGAAGTTGACACACTTTGACCCACCCATAATGAACACTTTCCTAATGAGCAATTGTTTGAGGTAAGTACTTCATCACCTAGTCACACACACCATGGTATGCAGACATTGCAAACTACCTTCCATAGAATGGACTGCTACACATTGGATCACCTTAGATCACAAGAAGTTCTTTTAGAATATCAAAAACTTCTTTTGGGATGAACTGTACCTTTTTAAATATTATTCTGATCAAGTTATTAGACGGTGCATCTTTGATAATGAGACTCAAAGCATAATCACTTTCTGTCATACTTTGGTATGTGGCAGTCACTTCACCTCAAAGAAGACCTTTGTGTTGATCCTCTAACGCAACCTTTATTTGCCAAGCATATTCAAGGATGTTTTTTTTCCTTTGGAACAGTTTGTGACCATTGTCGAAGACTAGGAGCTTTGACTAGGAGGAATATGATGCCTCTACACCTTATACATATGATTAAGATTTTTGATTATATAGGGATAAATTCATGGGACCCTTTTCTAATTCTTTTGGAAATGAGTACATCCTTTTGGCAATTGATTATGAATCTAAGTGGATTGAAGCAATTCCAACTAGCACAAAACCACAAGGTAGTTGTCAAATTTTTAAAAGAAAATATATTTTCTTGTGTTGGAATGCCCCGTGCAATGATCAACGATAGGGACATCCACTTTTGTAATAGACTCGTGGGCATTCTAATGCAAACATATGGAGTATTACATAATGTTGAAATTTCTTATCACCTATAGACAAGTGGCGAAGGTGAGTTGGCTAACTGGGAGATAAAAAAATTTACTAAAAAAATCGTAAACCCTAACAGAAAGGATTGGTCCCTAAGATTGGTTAATTAATTGTGGGCCTACCACATCGCATATAAAACTATTCTGGGGATACCCCCATATCGGTTGATTTATGGTTAAGCTTTCCATCTCTCTGGTTGAGATGGAGCACCAGGCCTATTCGGCTATACACCAAATGAATGAAAGCATTGATAAGGCTAGGCTATATAGGAAACTCCAACTCAGTGAATTGGAGCAAATTAGGGAAGAAGCATTTGAAAACTCTAAAGTATCTAAGGTTAAAATGAAACAAATTGCATAACAATTATATCCAGAAGAAATTCTTATGGGTTGATCAAAAGATGCTCCTCTATGACTCCAAACTTCACTTATTTCTGAAAAAATTGAAATCTAGGTGGGTAGGCCCTTTCATAATTAAATCTATCTCTAAGACTAGAGCATGCGAAATTGAGGACCCCAAAGATAGGCGAGTGTTGTAGTTGAATGGCCATAGGTTGAAACCTTATTTTAAAAGTTTTATAGGAGAAGTTGAGGCTTGGGATCTTAAGGACCCACCTCCCTTTGAATGAACATAGTTGAATGAATGAGGTGTACAAGAATGTAGATTAAGTTTCTTTTGTTTTGTTTCCATTTCCTATTTGCATAGTTAGCATGTTGTTTGCATGTTCTTATTCTCATTTCTTTCCATCATTCATCGAAATTTCTGTGGATTTTCATGTTTTGGTAATATTCAAGTTGGGGGAAGGAAAGGGAAGATGTATTATGCTAATCCTTGTTGTTTAATCTTAATGTTCATAATTTTAGATTGGATTCAACGGATGTCAACAATTGAGTAACTTCCAACCATACTTGTTATTGCATTTAAGTGTATTTTGCACATCGGGGACAATGTCTAACTCAAGTTGGGGCGAAGAAACCTATAGTTTTTTATTTGAGTATGTTGGATGCTTAAATAGTGAAAATTAGGAGTAAACATGCATGTTGAAAAGAAAATGAAAAATTTTTAAAAACATTGGTTAATTGTAGGATTTTTGAGTCTTTTTAGCTGATTTTTGAGTCTTTTTAGCTAATTTTTGAGTTAATAGAGGTTTTAGAAAGTCTTAGTTTGGTGACAATACAAACTAGGTCCAATGAACTTTGTGTAGAGGAGGTAGAATGCTGTAGCTAAAAACTACATCAGATGGAATTTTTTGATATTTGAGGTTTAAACAGTTGTTTGAACAAAAACCCAAAACACTATTTGTTTGAACCAAGGTGAACCTAGTAGTTTGTTCAAACCAACACGAATCAGATGGTTTGTTTGAACACTTATTCAAACTTGGAGGCTGTTTAAACCTTTGTTTGAACCATCGAGAGCTCAGTTAGAATTTTTTTATAGCCTATAAATAGGACACTTCAAATTTTGGGTTCATGTTCATTTTGTTTGAACTCTTATAAGAACCATCTTACAATTAAAGGTGTGACTTTAAGCTATGTCCTTGTTCTCAATCATCCTTAACTCAACCAATTCACACTTTAGAACTAAATTTTAGGCCAGGTATCAGTTGGATTTGAATTTGTGGAGGTTCAAATTCATCATTGGATTGCCGACTGAGGTAGGGTTCCATTCCTATGTCTAAGTTTTGCTTAATTTTAATTGAGTTATTAGAGTTTGAAATTGTTGGGGATTTTAAGAGTGAATAGATCAAGCATTGTAGCTGGAACCGAGTGAATTGAAGTTAGGTGTTTTAGCTTGTGCTCTAGTGGATTTTGTTGGTTTTACTGGACTACTGATTGATAGTTGTTGAATAGAAATCAAAATTGAAAAATGAATCCATCATAGAAAGTATATGTGAATAAAAATGAGAGGCTAAATAGTTCTTATCCTAAAGAGGTAATAGAATCTACAGTAAAAAGCTTTAAAACCCAAAGTTTAAGCCATGCCATAGACAAACCCACTGATACCCAACTTCCTATTCATGCACCAGTAGAAACATAACCTGAAACTAACATACCTGCTAACACACAAACTCACAACAGCCCTACTACTACTCAAAACTAGCCTTAACCCAGTCGCACAACTACTCCTGAACCTACACCAATTACTCATATTAAGCCTTAACATGATATTGTGACTAAGAATATATCATTAAACAACTAAATGAAGAAAATGAAGAAAGAGCCCTATAATGATTTGAGCCCTATAATGATTTTAGATTTTCAACTAACAAAGCTCAAAAGAACTTTGGAAAGCATTGGAGTAAGAGGTTTACAATTGTGGATATGGGGATGAATTTAAGTCATTTTCAGACTGAGGAAGGTAAGTTGAAACAGAATTTTGAAGCAAAAGGATGAGTGAAATGGGCTGAGTTCAAAGGAGTAGCTATGATTCCCATTACGTAAGAATTTTATGCTAACATAGTGGATATTTAACATAAGAAGAAGAATTACATTCTCACTAAGGATAGGGGAGTATATTTTAATATTTATCCTAATGAAATGAGAAAGTTCTTTGGGTTAAAAGAAGAGAAGAACCCCCAGTTCTCAATTTCAGCAGAAGAAGCATTAGACAAAGATTCTTTGGCTAAAGTTTTAACTGTAAAATCGAGCACTGAATGGGGACATGAAAAGAAATTGGCAATGAACTGATTGAGTCCAAAATTTAATTCACTTCACTTGTTGGCATGCTTACAATTGAATATAGTTTTTGAAAATTCACGCGTGTACTGCGCTAGATATCCCAAGCAATCAAAAATGTAAATAATTGAAAGCGGAAGACAATATATGTGACGAGGAAATCCGCACAGGAAACTCCTCTAAAAACTTTCACTAAAACAAACGTTGGTTACAAACTCAAAGCTCTCGATAGATCGACTCCT
>QLOD02135910.1:0-21072 GCA_003260245.2 Sideroxylon spinosum | reverse complement strand
TATTTACATCACCTAATGATGTAATAATTTTTCAGGGCATTCGTCTTATTACAATTTTTCCAAAAACATATTATAACAATGACTTCCCTAGGCGGCCTAGTAGTCTTACGCTATGTTATCAGTATCAACCAATGATGTAATAATTTTCCAGGGCCTTCGTCTTATCGCAAGCTTTCCGGAAACACGTCATATTAAGAAAACGACGTTATGTAGCAAAAGTTATGGCCTATTTAAGAATTACCGGCTACGCGGGCATAACGACGTAGGTCTCCAAGCAGTCTTCCACTATGCTATCGACATCACCCAATGATGTAACAATTTTCCAGGGTCTTCATCTTATTATAAGCCTTCCAGAAACATTTTATAATAAGAAAATGGAGTTACGTTGCAAAAGTTTTGACCGATTTAAGATTTACGGACCGAGCGAGGCTAACAACGACCCTAGTTCTCCAAGTAGTCTTCCGCTATGGTATCGACATCACCCAATGATGTAATAATTTTCCAAGGCCTACGCCTTCTAACAAGTTTTCCAGAAACATTTTATAATAACAAAACGGAGTTATGTAGCAAAAGTTATGCCCGATTTAAAATTTAACGACCACGCGGGCATAACGATGCCCCTGGGTCTCTAAGTGGTCTTACGCTATATAATCTGTATCTTCCAATCACGTCATAATTTTCTAGGGGTTTCTCTCATTGCAAGCTATCCAGAAACATATTATAATAAGAAAACAGAGTTATATAGCAAAAGTTATGCCGATTTAAGATTTACCAACCGCGCGCCCATAACGACGACCTAAGTTCTCCAAGTAGTCTTCCGCTATGCTATCTACATCGCCAGATTAGGTAATAATTTTCTAGGGCCCTTGTCATATTACAGGCTTTCTAGAAAACATATTATAATAAAAAACAGAGTTACGTACAATAAGTTATGTCCGATTTAAAATTTTACAATCGCGCAGGCATAACGACGCCCCTGGGTCTCCAAGAGGTCTTACGCAATGCTATCTGTATCATACAATGATGTTATAATTTTACAGGGCCTTCGTCTCATCGCAATATTTTCGGAAACACATCATAATAAGAAAACAAAGTTACGTAGAAAAATTTATTGTCGATTTAACTATTACCGACCCCACGGGCATAACAATGACCCTAGGTCTCAAAGTAGTCTTCTGCTATGCTATTTACATCACCCAATATTGTAATAATTTTCCAGGGCCTTTTTCTTATTACAAGCTTTCCAGAAACATATTATAATAAGAGAACGGAGTTATGTAGTAAAAGTTATGTCCGATTTAAAATTTAACGACTGCACGGGCATAACGACGCTATGCTATTATTATCATTTAGTGATGTAATAATTTTCCAGGGCCTTCGTCTCATCGCAAGGTTTCTAGAAACATTATAATAAGAAAACGGAGTTATGTAGAAAAAGTTATGGTCGATTTAAGATTTACGGACCGCGCGAGCATAACGAAGACCCTAGTTCACAAAGTAGTCTTTTCCTGTGGTATTTACACCACCCATTGATGTAATAATTTTCCAGGGCCTTCATCTTCTTACAAGCTTTTCAGAAACATATTCTAATAACATAACGAAGTTACGTAGCAAAAGTTATGTCCGATTTAAAATTTAACGACCGCCCGGGTAAAATGACACCCCTGGGTCTCTAAGCAGTCTTAAGCTATGCTATTTTATATCACGAAATGATCTTAAAATTTTTCAGCACGTTCATCTCATTACAAGCTTTTGGGACATAAATACGACCGTAGGTCTCCAAGTAGTCTTCCGCTATACTATTTTCAACACCCAATGATGTAATAATTTTCCAGGGTCTTTGTCTCATTGCAAGCTTTTTGGAAACATATTATAATATGAAAACAGAGTTACATAGCAAAAGTTATGGCCGATCCAAGATTTAACGATCGAGCAGACATAATGACGACCCCAGGTCTCCATGTTGTCTTCCGCTATACTGTTTACATCACCCAATCATGTAATAATTTTTTAGGGCATTCGTCTTATTACCATTTTTTCCAAAAACATATTATAATAATAAAACAGAGTTACGTAGCAAAAGTTATGTTCGATTTAAAATTTTACGATGCCCCTGGGTCTACAAGTAGTTCAAAGCTAAGCTATCTGTATCATCCAATGATGGAATAATTTTCCAGGGCCTTCGACCCATTACATGCTTTCCAGAAACATATTATGATAAGAAAATGAAGTTACGTGAAAAAGGTTATGGTCGATTTTAAATTTAACGACCGTGCGATCGCAATGACGCTCCTAGGTGTCCAAGTAGTCTTACACTATGTTATCTATATCATCCAATGATGTAATAATTTCCAGGGCCTTTGTCTCATCGCAAGCTTTTCTGGAAACACATCATAGTAAGAAAACGGAGTTACATAACAAAATTTATGGTCGATTTAAAATTTAACGATGCCCCTAGGTTTCCAAGTAGTCTTCCGCTATGCTATCTATATCACCCAATGATGTAACAATTTCCCAGGGCTTTTGACTCATTAATGCTTTCCAGAAACATATTATAATAACCAAACAGAGTTACGTAACAAAAGTTATGTCCAATTTAAAATTTAACAACCACACGCATCGTTGGTTTTCCAGAAACATATTATAATAAGAAAATGATTTAAAATTTAATGACCGCGCGGGCATAACGATGCCCATGGGTCTCTACTAAGTCTTATACTATGTTATTTGTATCAACCCATGATGTTATAAATTTCCAGGGCCTTCGCCTCATTGCAGGCTTTCCAGAAACATATTATAATAACAAAATGGAGTTACGTAGCAAAAGTTATGGCCGATTTAAAAATTACCGATCACGCATCAATAACGACGACCCGAGGTCTCTAAGTAGTCTTCCGCTGTGCTATCTACATCACCAGATTATTAAATAATTTTTCAAGGCCATCGTCTCATTACAAGCTTTCCAGAAACATATTATAACAAGAAAATGGAGTTATGTAGCTGAAGATATGGCCGATTTAAGATTTAGCAGTCGTGCGGGCATAACGACGACACTAGGTCTCCAAGTAGTCTTCCGCTATAATATTTTCAACACCCAATGATGTAATAATTTTCCAGGGTCTTTGTCTCATTGCAAGCTTTTTGGAAACATATTATAATATGAAAACAGAGTTACATAGCAAAAGTTATGGCCGATCCAAGATTTACGCGCGGGCATAACAACACCCCCTGGGTCCCCACGGAGTCTTATGCTATGTTATTATTATCATTCAATGATGTAATAATTTTCCAGGCCTTTGTCTCACCGCAAAGCTGTCCGAATACATATTATAATAAGAAAATAAGTTAACGGCAAAAGTTATGCCGATTTGAGATTTACCGACCACGCGGTAATAACGACGACCCTAGGTCTCTAAGTAGTCTTCCACTATACTATCTACATCATCAGATTATGAAATAATTTTTTAGGGCCTTCGTCTCATTACAAGCTTTCCAGAAACATATTATAACAAGAAAATGGAGTTATATAGCAGGACTTATGGCCGATTTAAGATTTAACCGCCGTGCGGGCATAACGACGACACGATGTCTCCAAGGAGTCTTCCGCTATGCTATTTTCAACACCTAATGATGTAATAATTTTCCAGGGCCTTCTTCTTATTACAAGGTTTCTAGAAAAATGTTATACTAAGACAGAAGAATTACGTAGCAAAAGTTATGGCCGATTTAAGATTTACGGACCGTGTCGGCCTAACGATGACCCTAGTTCTCCAAGTAGTCTTCTGCTATGGTATCTACATCACCCAATGACGTAATAATTTTCCAGGGCCTACGCCTTGTAACAAGTATTTCAGAAACATATTATAATATCCCAACAGAGTTAAGTAGCAAAAGTTGTGGCCGGTTTAAGATTTGATGAAAACGCGGGCATAACGACGACCCTAGGTCTACGAATAGTCTTCCACTGTGCAACGTACAACAGTCAGTGACATAATAATTTTCAAAGGCCTTCGCCTCATTACAAGCTTTCCAAAAACATATTATAATAATAAAACAGAGTTACGTAGTAAAAGTTATGTCCGATTTAAAATTTCATGACAGCACGGGCATAATGACGCCCCTGGGTCTCCAAGTAGTCTTACGTGATGCTATCTGTATCATCCAATGACGTGATAAATTTCTAGGGCCTTCATCTCATCGCAAGCTATCCAAAAAAATATTCTAATAAGAAAATGGAGTTACGTAGCAGAAGTTATGCCGATTTAAGATTTACCGACCACGCGTCAATAATGACGACCCTAGGTCTCCAAGTAGTCTTCCGCTGCGCTATCTACATCACCTGATTATGAAATAATTTTCCAGGGCTTTCATCTCATTACAAGTTTTCCAGACACATATTATAACAAAAAATGAAGTTATTTAGCTGAAGTTACGGCTGATTTAAGATTTAACAGCCATGCGGGCATAATGACGACACTAGGTCACCAAGTAGTCTTCCGCTATACTATTTTAACACCCAATGATGTAATAATTTTCCAGAGCCCTCTTCTTATTACAAGCTTTCCAGAAACATATTACAACAAGAAAACAGAGTTACGTAGCAAAAGTTACGCCGATCTAAGATTTAACGACCGAGCGGCCATAACGACGAGCCCAAGCTCCATGTAGTCTTCCGCTATGCTATTTACATCACCCAATGATGTAATAATTTTTAAGGGAATTTGTCTCATTATCATTTTTCTGAAAACATATTATAATAATAAAACGGAGTTACGTAGAAAAAGTTATGTTCGATTTAAGATTTTACAGTGCCCCTGAGTCTTCAAAGCTATCTTTATCATCCAATGATGGAATAATTTTCTAGGGCCTTCGACTCGTTACATGCTTTACAGAAACATATTATGATAAGAAAACGGAGTTACGTGAAAAAAGTTATGGTCGATTTTAAATTTAACGAATGCGCGGTCACAATGACGCCCCTAGGTGTCCAAGTAGTCTTCCGCTATGCTATCTATATCACCCAATGATGTAACAATTTCCCAGGGCCTTCGACGTATTAATGCTTTCCAGAAACATATTTTAATAACTAAGCGGAGTTGCATAGCAGAATTTATGTCCGATTTACTATTTAACGACCGCGCGCGTCGTTGGTTTTCTAGAAACATGTTATATTAAGAAAACGATTTAAAATTTAACAACCGCGCCGGCATAACGATGCCCCTGGGTCTCCACGTTGTCTTACGCTATGCTATTATTATCACTCAGTGTTGTAATAGTTTCCGAGGGCCTTTGTCTCATCGCAAGGTTTCTAGAAACATATTATAATAAGAAAACGAAGTTATGTAGCAAAAGTTATGGCCGATTTAAGATTTACCGACTGCGCGAGCATAACGACGACCCTAGTTCACAAAGTAGTCTTTTGCTATGGTATTTACATCACCCAATGATGTAATAATTTTCCAGGGCCTTCGTCTTGTTACAAGCTTTCCAGAAACATATTCTAATAACATAACGGAGTTACGTAGCAAAATTTATGTACGATTTAAAATTTAACGACCGCGCGGGTAAAATGACACCCCCGAGTCTCTAAGTAGTCTTAAGATATGCTATTTGTATCATAAAATGATCTTAAAATTTTTGAGGGCGTTCGTCTCGTTACAAGCTTTTCGGAACCACTTTACAATAAGAAAACGGAGTTACGTAGCAAAAGTTATGGCCGATATAAGATTTCACGACTACGCGGACATAACAATGACCCCAGGCCTCTATGTAGTCTTCCACTATGCTATTTACATCACCCAATGATGTAATAATTTTTCAGGGCATTCGTCTTGTTACATTTTTTCCAAAAACATATTATAATAAGAAAAAGGAGTTGCATAACAAAAGTTATGTCCGATTTATAATTTAACGATCGCGCGGGCGTAACGACGCCCCTGGGTCTCCAAGTAGTCTTAAGCTATGTTATCATTATCATCCATTGATGCAATAAATTTAAGGGCCTTTATCTCATCGAAAGGTTTCCAGAAACAAATTATGATAAAAAACAGAGTTACATAGCAAAAGTTTTGACCGATTTAAGATTTACGGACTGAGCGGGTATAACAACAACCCTAGTTCTCCAAGTAGTCTTCCGCTATGGTATCTACATCACCTATTGTTGTAATAATTTTCTAGGGCCTACGCCTTCTAACAAGTTTTCCAGAAACATTTTATAATAACAAAACGGATTTACATAGCAAAAGTTATGTCCGATTTAAAATTTAACGACCACGCAGGCATAATGACGCCCCTGGGTCTCCACGTAGTCTTATGCTATTCAGTGTGTGTCTTCCAATCATGTGATAATCTTCCGAAGATTTTTTCTCATCGCAAGCTATCCGGGAACATATTATAATAAAAAAACGGAATTACATAGCAAAAGTTATGCCGATTTAAGATTTACCGAGCACGCACCCATAACAACGACACAAGTTCTCCAAGTAGTCTTCCGCTATGCTATCTACATCACGGCATTAGATAATAATTTTCTAGGGCCTTCATCTCATTAGTGGCTTTCTAGAAACATATTATAATAAAAAACGGAGTTACGTACAATAAGTTATGTCCGATTTAAAATTTTACAATCGCGCAGGCATAACGACACCCCTGGGTCTCCAAGAGGTCTTACGCAATGCTATCTGTATCATACAACGATGTTATAATTTTACAGGGCCTTCGTCTCATCGCAAGATTTTTGGAAGCACATCATAACAAGAAAACGAAGTTATGTAGCAAAAGTTATGGCCGATTTAAGAATTACCAACCGCACGGGCATAACGACGACCCTAGGTCTCAAAGTAGTCTTCTGCTATGCTTTTTAATCACCTGATATTGTAATAATTTTCCAGGGCCTTTTTCTTATTACAAGCTTTCCAGAAACATATTATAATAAGAAAACAGAGTTGCGTAGTAAAAGTTATGTCCAATTTAAAATTTAACGACCGCTCGGGCATAACGACACTATATTGTTATTATCATTCAGAGATGTAATAATTTTCCAGGGCCTTTGTCTCATCGCAAACTGTTCGGAAACGTATTATAATAAGAAAACGGAGTTACATAGCAAAAGTAATGTTTGATTTAAGATTTAACGACTGCACGGACATAAAGACGATGCCAGGCCTCTATGTAGTCTTCTACTATGCTATTTACATCACCCAATGATGTAATAATTTTTCAAAGCATTCGTCTTCTTACAATTTTCACGAAGACATGTTATAATAATAAAAGAGAGTTACGTAGCAAAAGTAATGTCCGATTTAAAATTTAACAACCGCGCGGGTATAACAACACTCCTGGGACTCCAAGTAGTTTTACGCTCTGCTATCTATATCATCCAATGATGTGATAATTTTCCAAGGACTTCTTCTCATCACTAGCTGTCCGGAAACATGTTATAACAAAACAAACAGAGTTACGTTGCAAAAGTTATGCAGATTTAAGATTTACCGACCGCACGCACATAACGACGACCCTAGGGCTCCAACTAGTCTTCGCTATGCTATCTACATCACCAGATGACATAATAATTTTTGAGGGCCTTCGTCTCGTTACACGCTTTCCAGAAACAAATTATAGCCAGAAAACGGAGTTATGTAGTTGAAGTAATAGCCGATTTAAGATTTAACAGTCATGCAGGCATAACCACGATCGTAGGTCTCGAAGTAGTCTTTCGCTATGCTATTTACATCACCCAATATTGTAACAATTTTACAGAGCCTTCTTCTTATTACAAGCTTTCTAGAAACATATTAAATAAGAAAACAGAATAACGTAGCAAAAGTTATCCCCGATTTAATATTTAACGACTGCACGGGCATAACGACGTCCCTGGGTGTCCTCTTAGTCTTACGCTATGTTATCTGTATCATCTAATGATGCAATGAATTTCCAAGGCCTTTGTCTCATTACAGGCTTTCCATAAATATATTATAATAACAAAATGGAGTTACGTAGCAAAATGTTATGGCCGATTTAAGAATTACCGACCGTGCGGGCATGATGATGACCCTAGGTATCCAAGTAGTGTTCCGCTATGCTATCTACATCAGCCAGCGATGTAATAATTTTCCAAAGCCTTCATCTCATTTCAAGGTTTCCAGGAACATGTTAGAGTAACAAAACGGAGTTACGTAGTAAAAGTTATGTCCGATTTAAAATTTAACGACCGCGCAGGGATAACGACACCCCTGGGTCTCCAAGAAGTCTTACGCTTTGTTGTCTGTATCATCCAATGATGTTATAATATTCCAGGGCCTTCTTCAAGCTCTCTGGAAACACATCATGATAAGAAACGGAGTTACGTACCAAAAATTATGTCCAATTTAAAATTTAACGACCGTACGGGCATATCGACACCCCTGCGTCTCCAAGTAATCTTACGCAATGCCATCTATGTCATCCAATGATGTTATAATTTTCCAGGTTCTTCGTCTCATTGTAAGCTTTCGGGAAACACATCATAATAAGAAAACGGAGTTATGTAGCAAAAGTTAAGGCCGATTTATGAATTACAAACCGCATGGACATAAATACCACCCTAGATCTCCAAGTAGTTTTTCGCTATACTATCTACATCACCCAATTAGGTAAATATTTCCTAGGACCTTCATCTCATTACAAACTTTCAAGAAACATATTATAATAACAAAACAAAGTTACTTATCAAAAGTTATGGCCGATTTAATAATTACCGACTGCGCGAGCATAACAATGGCCCTAGGTCTCCAAGTAGTCTTTTGCTATGCTATCTAGATCATCAAATCGTGTAACAATTTCACAAAGCCTTCATGTCATTATAAGATTTCCAGAAACATATTATAATAACAAAATGAAGTTTTGTAGCAATAGATCTAGCTGATTTAAGATTTTAATGACTGCCTTGGGCATAACAACAACCCCAAGTCTCTAAGTATTCTTTCGCTATGCTATTTACATCACCCAATGATGTAATAATTTTCCAGACTCATTAGGCTTATTACAAGCTTTGAAGATACATGTTACATAAGAAAATCGAGTAATGTAGCAAAAGTTATGTCCGATTTAAAATTTAACGACCGCGCGGGTATAACGGCCCCCGGGTCTCCACGGAGTCTCATGCTATGTTATTATTATCATTCAGTGATGTAATAATTTTTCAGGGCCTTCATCTCATCACAAAACTGTCCGGATACATATTATAATAAAAAAACAGAGTTACGTGGCAAAGGTTATGCCGATTTAAGATTTACCGACCATGCAGTAATAACGACGACCTTAGGTTTTCAAGTAGTCTTCCGCTATGCTATCTACATCACCAGATTATGAAATAATTTTCCACAGCCTTTGCCTCATTAAAATTTTTTTAGAAACATATTATAACAAGAAAATGGAGTCACGTAGCAGAAGTTATGGCTGATTTAAGATTTAACCGCCATGCGGGCAAAACGACGACATGAGGTCTCCAAGGAGTCTTCCGCTATGCTATTTTCAACACCTAACGATGCAATAATTTTCCACGGCCTTCTTCTTACTACAAGCTTTTCAGAAACATATTATAATAAGAAAGTAGAATTACGTAGCAGAAGTTATGGCCGCTTTAAGATTTACGGACCGCGTGGGCCTAACGACGACCCTAGTTCTCTAAGTAGTCTTCCGCTATGGTATCTACATCACCCAATGATGTAATAATTTTTCGGGGACTGCGCCTTGCAACAAGTATTCCAGAAACGTATTATAATAACACAACAGAGATACGTAGCAAAAGTTATGACCGATTTAAGATTTGATGAAAACACAGGCATAACGACGTTCCTAGGTCTACAAGTAGTCTTCCGCTGTGCTACGTACAACACCCAATGACATAATAATTTTCAAAGACCTTCGCCTCATTACAAGCTTTCCAGAAACATATTATAATAACAAAATAGAGTTACGTAGTAAAAGTTATGTCCGATTTAAAATTTCATGACCGCACGGGCATAACAACGCCCCTGGGTCTCCAAGCAGTCTTACGCGATGCTATCTGTATCATCCAATGATGTGATAAATTTCTAGGGCCTTCATCTCATCGCAAGCTGTCTAGAAACATATTCTAATAAGAAAACGGAGTTACGTAGCAAAAGTTATGTCAATTTAAGATTTACCGACCACGCGTCAATAATGATGACCCTAGATCTCCAAGTAGTCTTCCGCTGTGCTATCTACATCACTTGATTATGAAATAATTTTTCAGGGTCTTCGTCTCATTGCTAGTTTTCCAAAAACATGTTAGAACAAAAAAATGGAGTTATTTAGCTGAAGTTATGGCCAATTTAAAATTTAACAGCCGTGCGGGCATAACGATGACACTAAGTCACCAAGTAGTCTTCCGCTATACTATTTCAATACCCAATGATGTAAAAATTTTCTAGGGCCCTCTTCTTATTACAAGCTTTACAAAAACATATTATAACAAGAAAACGGAGTTACGTAGCAAAAGTTATGCCGATCTAAGATTTAACGATTGAGCAGCCATAACGATGACCCCAGGCTCCATGTAGTCTTCCGCTATGCTATTTACGTCACTCAATGATGTAATAATTTTTTAGGGCATTCGTCTCGTTATCATTTTTCCAAAAACATATTATAATATTAAAACGGAGTTACGTAGTAAAAGTTATATTTGATTTAAAATTTTACGGTGCCCCTGGGTCTTCAAGTAGTCCAAAGCTAAGCTATCTGTATCATCCAATGATGGAATAATGCTTTCCAGAAACATAATAGGATAAGAAAATGGAGTTATGTGGAAAAAGTTGTGGTCAATTTTAAATTTAACGACCGTACGGTCGCAATGACGCCCCAAGGTGTCCAAATAGTCTTCCACTGTGCTATCTATATCACCCAATGATGTAACAATTTCCCAGGGCCTTCGACATATTAATTCTTTCCAGAAACATATTATAATAACCAAGCGGAGTTACATAGCAGAAGTTATGTCTGATTTAAAATTTAACAACCGCGCGCGTCGTTGGTTTTCCAGAAGCATATTATATTAAGAAAACGATTTAAAATTTAACAACCGCGCGGGCATAACGATGCCCCTGGGTCTCTACTTAGTCTTATGCTATGTTATCTATATCAGCCAATGATGTTATAAATTTCCAGGGCCTTCGTCTCATTATAGGCTTTCCAGAAACATATTATAATAACAAAACGGAGTCACATAGCAAGAGTTATGGCCGATTTAAAAATTACCGACCGCATGGGCATAACAACGACGCTGGGTATCCAAGTAGTCTTCCGCTATGCTATCTACATCACCCAATGACGTAACAATTTTCCAGGGCTTCATCTCTTTACAAGCTTTCCAAAACAAAGTTAAGTAGAAAAAGTTATGTCTGATTTAAAATTTAACGACCGCGCGGGCATGACGACGCCCCTGGGTCTCCAAGTAGACTTACGTTATGCTATCTGTATGATCCAATGTTATTATAGTTTTCCAAGGCCTTCGTCTCGTTACAAGCTTTCCAGAAACACATCATAATAAAAAAACGGAGTTACGTAGCAAAAAATATGACTGATTTAAGAATTACCGACTGTGCGCCAATAACGACAACCCTAGGTTTCCAAGTAGTCTTCCGCTATGCTATCTACATCATCCACTAATGTAACAATTTCCTAGGGCCTTCATCTCATTACAAGCTTTCCATAAACATATTATAATAACAAAATGGAATTACGTAGCAAAAGATCTAGCCGATTTAAGATTTTAATGTCCGCGTGGGCATAGAAACGACCCCAAGTCTCCAAGTAGTCTACCACTCTGCTATTCACATCACCCAATGATGTAATAATTTTCCAGGGCATTCGTCTTGTTTCAAGCTTTCCAGAATCATATTATAATTACAAAATGAAGTTACGTGGCAAATGTTATGCCCAATTTAAGATTTAACTACCACACGGGCATAACGACACCACAGGGTCTCCACGTTGTCTTACGCTATGCTATTATTATCAGTTAGTGATATAATAATTTCTGAGGGCCTTTGTCTCATCGCAAGGTTTCTAGAAACATTATAATAAGAAAACGGAGTTACGTAGCAAAAGTTATGGTCGATTGAAGATTTACGGAGCGCGCGAACATAACGAAGACCCTAGTTCACAAAGTGGTCTTTTCCTGTGGTATTTACACCACCCAATGATGTAATAATTTTCCAGGGCCTTCGTCTTTTTACAAGCTTTTCAGAAACATATTCTAATAACATAACGGAGTTACGTATCAAAAGTTATGTCCGATTTAAAATTTAACGACCGCGCGGGTAAAATGACACCCCCGGGTCTCTAAGCAGTCTTAAGCTATGCTATTTTGTATCACGAAATGATCTTAAAATTTTTCAGCACGTTCATCTCATTACAAGCTTTTGAGAACCACTTTATAATAAGAAAACGGAGTTACGTAGCAAAAGTTATGGCCGATATAAGATTTCACGACTACGCAGACATAAAATTTTATGACCGCACGGGTATAACGACGCCCCTGGGTCTCCAAGTAGTCTTACGCGATGCTATCTATATCATCCAATGACGTGATAAATTTCTAGGGCCTTCATCTCATTGCAAGCTGTCCAGAAACATATTCTAATAAGAAAACGGATTTACGTAGCAAAAGTTATGCCGATTTAAGATTTACCGACCACGCGTCAATAATGACGACCCTATGTCTCCAAGTAGTCTTCCGCTGTGCTATCTAAATCACCAGATTATAAAATAATTTTCCAGGGTCTTCGTCTCATTACAAGTTTTCCAGAAACATATTATAACAAAAAATGAAGTTATTTAGCTGAAGTTATGATCGATTTACGATTTAACTGCCGTGCGAGCATAACGACGGCACTAGGTCACCAAGTAGTCTTCTGCTATACTATTTCAACACCCACTGATGTAATAATTTTCCAGGGCCCTCTTCTTATTACAAGCTTTCTAGAAACATATTGTAATAAGAAAATGGAGTTACGTAGCAAAAGTTATGCCGATCTAAGATTTAATGACCGAGGCCATAACGATGACCCCAGGCTCCATGTAGTCTTCCGCTATGCTATTTATATCACCCAATGATGTAATAAATTTTCAGGGCATTCATCTCATTATCTTTTTTCCAAAAATATATTATAAAGATAAAACGGAGTTACGTAGCAAAAGTTATGTTCGATTTAAGATTTTACGATGCCCCTAGGTCTTCAAGTAGTCCAAAGCTAAGCTATTTGTATCATCCAATGATGGAATAATTTTCCAAGGCATTCGACTCGTTTCATGCTTTCCAGAAACATATTATGATAGAAAAACGGAGTTACGTGGAAAAAAAGGTTTGGTCGATTTTAAATTTAACGACCGCACGGTCGCAATGACGCCCCTAGGTGTCCAAATAGTCTTCCGCTATGCTATCTATATCACCCAATGATGTAACAATTTCCCAGGGCCTTCGACATATTAATGCTTTCCAGAAACATATTATAATAACCAAACGGAGTTACGTAGCAGAAGTTATGTCCGATTTAAAATTTAACGACCGTGCGTGTTGTTGGTTTTCCAGAAACATGTTATATTAAGAAAACGATCTAAAATTTAATGACCGCGCCAGCACAACGATGCCCCTGGGTCTCTACTTAGTCTTATGCTATGTTATCTGTATCAAGCAATGATGTTATAAATTTCCATTGCCTTCGTCTCATTATAGCCTTTCCAGAAATATATTATGGTAACAAAACAGAGTCACGTAGCAAAAGTTATGGCCAATTTAAAAATTACCAACCGCACAGGCATAACAACGACACTAGGTATCCAAGTAGTCTTCCGCTATGCTATCTACATCACCCAATGATGCAACAGTTTTCCAAGGGCTCCATCTCATTACAAGCTTTCCAAAATGGAGTTAAGTAGAAACATTTTGTCCGATTTCAAATTTAACGACTGCGCAGGCTTGACGACGCCCCTGGGTCTCCAAGTAGACTTACGCGATGCTATTTGTATCATCCAATTACGTGATAAATTTCCAGGGCCTTCATCTCATCGCAAGCTATCTAGAAACATATTCTAATAAGAAAACGGAGTTACGTAGCAAAATTTATGCCGATTTAAGGTTTACCGACCACGCGTCAACAATGACGAGCCTAGGTCTCTAGGAGTCTTCCACTGTGTTATCTACATCACCAGATTATGAAATAATTTTCCAGGGCTTTCGTCTCATTACAAGCTTTTCAGAAACATATTATAACAAGAAAATGGAGTTATGTAGCTGAAGTTATGGCCGATTCAAGATTTAACTGCTGTGCGGGCATAACGACGACACTAGGTCAACAAGTAGTCTTCCGCTATACTATTTTCAACACCCAATGATGTAATAATTTTCCAGTGCCTTTTTCTTATTACAAGCTTTCTAGAAACATATTCTAATAAGAAAACGGAGTTACTTTGCAAAAGTTAAGGCCGATCTAAGATTTAACGACCGAGCGGACATAACGACGAGCCCGGGTCTCCATAAAGTCTTCCGCTATGCTATTTACATTACCAAATGATGTAATAATTTTTCAGGATATTCGTCTCATTATCATTTTTCCAAAAACATATTATATTAATAAAATGGAGTTAAGCAAAAGTTATGTTCAATTTAAAATTTTACGATGTCCCTGGGTCTACAAGTAGACCAAAGCTAAGTTATCTGTATTATCTGATGATGGAATAATTTTCCAGGGCCTTCGAATCATTACATGCTTTCCAGAAACATATTATGATAAGAAAACGGAGTTACGTGGAAAACGTTATGGTCGATTTTAAATTTAACGACCACGCGGTCGCAATGATGCCCCTAGGTATCCAAGTAGTCTTACGCCATATTATCTGTATCATCCAATGATGTAATAATATTCCAGGGCCTTCATCTCATCGTAAGCTTTCTGGAAACACATCATAGTAAGAAAACAGAGTTATATAACAAAAGTTATGGCCAATTTAAAATTTAACAATGCCCCTAGGTCCCCCAAGTAGTCTTCTGCTATTCTATCTACATCACCCAATGATGTAACGATTTCCCAGGGCCTTCGACTTATTAATGCTTTCCAAAAACATATTATAATAACCAAATGGAGTTATGTAGCAAAAGCTATGCTATCTACATCACCAGATTAGGTAATAAATTTCTAGGGCCTTTGTCTCATTATAGGCTTTCCAGAAACATATTATAATAAACAAACGGAGTTACGTACATTAAGTTATGTCCGATTTGAAATTTTACGATCGCGCGGGCATAACGACGCCCTTGGATCTCCACGAGGTCTTACGCAATGCTATCTGTACCATACAATGATGTTATAATTTTATAGAGCCTTCGTATCATCGCAAGATTTTTGGAAAACACATCGTAACAACAAAATGAAGTTACGTAGCAAAAGTTATTGCGGATTTAAGAATTACTGACCGCGCGGGCATAAAGACGACCCTAGGTCTCAAAGTAAACTTCTGCTGTGCTATTTACATTACCAGTATTGTAATAATTTTCCAGGGCCTTTTTCTTATTACAAGCTTTCCAGAAATATATTATAATAAGAAAACAGAGTTACGTAGTAAAAGTTATGCCCAATTTAAAATTTAACGACCGCGCCGGCATAACGATGCTATGATATTATTATCATTCAGTGATGTCATAATTTTCCAGGGCCTTTGTCTCATCGCAAACTTTTCAAAAATGTATTATAATAAGAAAAGGAGTTACATAGAAAAATTTATGTCCGATTTTTAAGATTTAACAACTGCACGGACAAAAGGACGACCCCAGGCCTGCATGTAGTCTTCTTCTATGCTATTTACATCACCCAATGATGTAATAATTTTCAAGGGCCTTCTTCTTGTTATAAGCTTTCCAGAAACACATTATAATAATAAAACAGAGTTACATGGAAAAAGTTATGTCCGATTTAAAATTTAACGACCGCGAGGGGATAACGATGCCCCTGGGTCTCCAAGTAGTCTTACGCTATGCTGTCTACATCATCCAATGATGTTATAATATTTCAGGGCCTTCGTCTCATCGTAAGCACTCTGGAAACACATCATGATAAGAAACGGAGTTACGTAGCAAAAGTAATGTCCAATTTAAAATTTAACGACCGTGCGGGCATATCTCGCCCCTGCGTCTCCAAGTAGTCTTCCGCTATGCTATCTATATCATCCAATGATGTTATAATTTTCCAGGTTCTTCGTCTCATCGTAAGCTTTTAGGAAACCCATCAAAATAAGAAAACGGAGTTATGTAACAAAAGTTATGGCCGATTTACGAATTACCGACCGCGAGGACATAAATACCACCCTAAGTCTCCAAGTAGTCTTCCGCTATGCTATCTACATCACCCAATTAGGAAAATATTTCCCAGGGCCTTCATCTCATTGCAAACTTTCAAGAAACATATTATAAAAACAAAACGAAGTTACTTATCAAAAGTTATGGCCGATTTAAGAGTTACCGACCGTGCGGGCATAACGATGACCCTAGGTCTCCAACTAGTCTTTTGCGATGCTATCTATATCATCCAACGATGTAACAATTTCACACGGTCGTTATCCCACTGCAAGATTTCCAGAAACATATTATAATAACAAAACGAAGTTACATAGCAATAGATTTAGCCGATTTAAGATTTTAACGACCGCCATGGGCATAACAACGTGTAAGTTATGTCTGATTTAAAATTTAAAGACCGCGCGGGCATAACGATGCCCCTGGGCCTCCACGGAGTCTTATGCAATGTTATTATTATCATTCAGTGATGTAATAATTTTTCAGGGCCTTCGTCGTGTCCCAAACTGTCCGGATACCTATTATAATAAGAAAACGGAATTACTTGGCAAAAGTTATGCCGATTTAAGATTTACCGACCACATGGCAATAACAACGACCCTGGGTCTCCAAGTAGTCTTCCGCTATGCTATCTACATCACCAGATTATGAAATAATTTTCCAGGGCCTTTATCTCAGTGCAAGCTTTCCAGAAATATATTATAACAAGAAAATGGAGTTACGTAGCTGAAGTTATGGCCGATTTAAGATTTAACAGCTGTGCGGGCATAACGACGACACGAGGTGTCCAAGGATTCTTCCGCAACACTATTTTCAACACCTAATGATGTAATAATTTTCCACGGCCTTATTCTTATTACAAACTTTCCAGAAATATATTATAATACCAAAGCAGAATTACGTAGCAGAAGTTATGGCCGATTTAAGTTTTACGGACCGCGTGGACCTAACGACGACCCTAGTTCTCCAAGTGATCTTCCGCTATGGTATCTACATCACCCAATGATGTAATAATTTTTCAGGGCCTGCACCTTATAACAAGTATTCCAGAAACATATTATAATAACACAACAAAGTTACGTAGCAAAAGTTATGGCCGATTTAAGAATTGATGAAAACACGAGCATAACGACGTTCCTAGATCTACAAGTAGTCTTCCGCTGTGCTACGTGTAACACCCAATCACATAATAATTTTCAAAGGCCTTCGCCTCATTACAAGCTTTCCAGGAACATATTATAATAAAAAACGGAGTTACATAGAAAAAGTTATGTCCTATTTAAAATTTCATGACCGCACGGGCAAAACGACGTCCCTGGGTATCCAAGTAGTCTTACGCGATGCTATCTGTATCATCCAATGACGTGATAAATTTCTAGGGCCTTCATCTCATCGTAAGCTGTCCAGAAACATATTCTAATAAGAAAACGGAGTTATGTAGCAAAGGTTATTCTGATTTAAGATTTACTGACCACGCGTCAATAATGACGATCCTAGGTCTCCAAGCAGTCTTCCGCTATGCTATCTACATCATCAGATTATGAAATAATTTTCAAGGGCCTTCGTCTCATTACAAGCTTTCCAGAAACATATTATAACAAGAAAATGGAGCTATGTAGCTGAATTTATGGCCGATTTAAGATTTAACAGCCGTGCGGCCATAACGACGACACTAGGTCACCAAGTAGTCTTCCGCTATACTATTTTCAACACCCAATGATGTAATGATTTTCCAGAGCCTTCTTCTTATTACAAGCTTTCCAGAAACATCTTATAGTAAGAAAACGGAGTTACTTTGAAAAAGTTATGGCCGATCTAAGATTTACGACCGAGCAGACATAACGACGGCCCCAGGTCTTCATATAGTCTTCCGCTATGCTATTTACATCACCCAATGATGTAATAATTTTTCAGAGCATTCGTCTCATTATCATTTTTCCAAAAACATATTATAATAATAAAATGGAGTTACGTAGCAAAAGTTATGTTTGATTTAAAATTTTAAGATGGCCCTGGGTCTACAAGTAGTCCAAAGCTAAGTTATCTGTATCAGCTAATGATGGAATAATTTTCCAGGGCCTTTGACTCATTACATGCTTTCCAGAAACATACTATGATAAGAAAACAGAGTTACTTGGAAAAAGTTATGGTCGATTTTAAATTTAACAACCGCGCAGTCGTAATGATGCCCCTAAGTGTCGAAGTAGTCTTACGCTATGTTATCTGTATCATTCAATGATGTAATAATTTTGCAAGGCCTTCATCTCATCACAAGCTTTCTGAAAACACATCATAGTAAGAATACGGAGTTACATAACAAAAGTTATGGCTGATTTAAAAATTAACAATGCCCCTAGGTCTCCAAGTAGTCTCCTGCTATGCTATCTATATCACCTAATGATGTAACAATTTCCTAGGGCCTTCGACTTATTAATGCTTTCCAGAAACATATTATAATAACCAAATGGAGTTACGTAGCAAAAAGTTATGCTATCTACATCACCAAATTAGGTAATAATTTTCTAGGGCCTTTATCTCATTACAAGCTTTTTAGAAACATATTATATTAAAAAGCGGAGTTACGTAGAATAAGTTATGCCCGATTTAAAATTTTACGATCGCGCAGCCATAACGATGCCCCTGGGTTTCCAAGAGGTCTTACGCAATGCTATCTATATCATAGAATGATGTTATAATTTACAGGGCCTTCGTCTCATCGCAAGATTTTCGAAAACACATCGTAACAAGAAAACGAAGTTATGTAGCAAAAGTTATTGCCGATTTAAGAATTACTGACCGCGCAGGCATAACGACGACCCTAGGTCTCAAAGTAGACTTCTACTATGCTATTTACATCACCCAATATTATAATAATTTTCCAAGGCCTTTTTCTTATTACAAGCTTTTCAGAAATATATTATAATAAGAAAACGGAGTTACGTAGTAAAAGTTAAGCCCAATTTAAAATTTAACGGCCGCACGGGCATAACGACGCTATGTTATTATTATCATTCAGTGATGTAATAATTTTCCAGGGCCTTCATCTCATCGCAAACTATTCGGAAACGTATTATAATAAGAAAACGGAGTTACGTAGAAAAAGTTATGTCCGATTTTTAAGATTTAACAGCCGCACGGACATAAGGAAGACCCCAGGCCTCCATGTAGTCTTCTGCTATGCTATTTACATCACCCAATGATGTAATAATTTTCAAGGGCCTTCTTCTTATTCCAAGCTTTCTAGAAACATATTATAATTATAAAACGGAGTTACGTGGCAAACGTTATGTCCGATTTACAATTTAACGACCACGCGGGGATAATAACGCCCTTAGGTCTCTAAGTAGTATTACGCTATGCTGCCTGTATCATCCAATGATGTTTTAATATTCCAAGGCCTTCGTCTCATCGTAAGCTCTCTGGAAACACATCATGATAAGAAACGTAGTTACGTAGCAAAAGTTATGTCCAATTTAAAATTTAACGACCGTCGGGCATATCGATGCCCCTGCGTCTCCAAGTAATCTTTAGCTAGGCTATCTATATAATACATTGATGTTATAATTTTCCAGGTTCTTTGTCTCATCGTAAGCTTCCGGGAAACATATCATAATAAGAAAACGGAGTTATGTAGCTGAAGTTGTGGCCGATTTATGAATTATTAACCACATGGACATAAATACGACCCTAAGTCTCCAAGTAGTCTTCCGTTATGCTATCTATATCACCCAATTAGGAAAATATTTCCCAGGGCCTTCATCTCATTATAAACTTTCAAGAAACATATTATAAAAAAAAAACGAAGTTACTTATCAAAAGTTATGGCCCATTTAAGAATTACTGATCGCGCGGGCATAACGATGATCCTAGGTCTCCAACTAGTCTTTTGCTATGCTATCTATATCATCCAATGATGTAACAATTTCACAGGGCCTTCATCTCATTGCAAGCTTTTTCGGAAACATGTTATAATAACAAAACAAAGTTACGTAGCAATAGATCTAGCCAATTTAAGATTTTAACGACCGCCGTGGGCATAACAACGACCCCAAGTCTCCAAGTATTCTTCCGTTATGCTATTTACATCACCCAATGATGTAACAATTTTCCAGACTCCTTCGGCTTATTACAAGCTTCGAAGAAACATGTTACATCAGAAAACGGAATAACGTAGCAATAGTTACGTCCGATTTAAAATTTAACGACCGCGCGGTCATAACGACGCACCTGGGCCTCCACGGAGTCTTATGCTATGTTACTATTATCATTCAGTGATGTAATAATTTTTCAGGGCCTTCGCCTCATCGCAAACTGTCCAGATACATATTATAACAATAAAACGAAGTTACGTGGCAAAAGTTATGCCGATTTAAGATTTACCCACCACACGGCAATAACAACGACCCTAGGTCTCCAAGTAGTCTTCCGCTATGCTATCTACATCACCAGATTATGAAATAATTTTCCAGGGCCTCTGTCTCATTACAATCTTTCTAGAAACATATTATAACAAGAAAATGGAGTTACATCGCTGAAGTTATGGCGGATTTAAGATTTAACAGCCGTGCGGGCATAACGACGCCACAACGTCTCAAAGTAGTCGTACGCTATGCTGTCTGTATCATCCAATGATGTTAAAATATTCCAGGGCCTTCATCTCATCGCAAGCTCTCTGGAAACACATCATGATAAGAAACGGAGTTACGTAGCAAAAGTTATGTCCA
>QLOD02135885.1:0-21086 GCA_003260245.2 Sideroxylon spinosum | reverse complement strand
TGTGTTTCATTCATTATTTTTTTCCACATGATGCCTTGATCAGTTTGTTTTAGTGTGCAGCATACAGGTATAATAATTAGCACGTATTGGTCATTGCGTTACTTTCTAAGGCTTTAGTCTAGGATGATTTCATTTGTAATTGCACGTATTAAGTTTTGACTAGAATTGCCAAAGGGGGAGATTGTTAGGGATAAAATTGTAAAATTGGCAAATCCATAATCAAAACAGAGTTATGTAATGTTTAGACTTAGTGTAGGCTAAGAGATTATAGTCTTGAATCAAATAGAAGTGTAAAGGCCTCAGGAAAGTTATTCAAATACTCTTAGAAGTATGAAACAAGTTGAATAAAGCCAAACGAACCATAACACAGGAAGACCATAGGTAGCACGCTCTGAGTCACGGGATAAAGCCGAGAATAGTCTGCTGCAGTGTTGACCGTGCAGGATCACCGCGGGAAGGCCGCAGGATGGCCGCGGGAAGACCGCAGGTGCGAGCTTCCCGCGAAGTTGACTTTCTGGCTTCGTTTCAACTGATGCTAATCCTGTTCGCCCCAGGTTTTGTATGATATATTAAAAGGGGGCGTATCTAGGGTTTTAAAGAGAGCCAGAGACAGAGAGAATAATCATTATTCTTAAGAGCTATTCAAGTCTATTGTTCTCTCCATAGCTTAGCGAAGTTTTTCATCTCTTGATCCGAAGGAGTTTAGATTCGTGGTTCATGATCGCTGAGGATTCAGCACGCTATGGATTCAGCAAAACTGCTGAGGAGTCAGTATTGTGCCTTCGAGGAGTCGGAGGGCTTTCACTAGAGGAGTTGGTGCATTGAGAATTCGAGCAAACATCAAAGGGAGTATAGAGTCGAGGAGTCGATCTATCGAGAGCTTTGAGTTTGTAACCAACGTTTATTTTAGTGAAGGTTTTTAGAGGAGTTTCCTGTGTGGATTTCCTCGCCACATATATTGCCATCTGCCTTCAATTATTTACATTCTTGATTGCATGCGATATCTAGCACAGTACACATGTGAACTTTCAGAAGATACAGATTACATAGCGTAAGACTACTTGGAGACCCAGGGACGTTGTTATGCCCGCGCGGTCCTTAAATTTTAAATCGAACATAACATTTGCTACATAACTCTGTCTTGTTATTATGATTTGTTTCTTAAAAACTTGTGACAAGATGAAGGCTCTGGAAAATTATTATAGCGTTGGCTGTGTAGATGGCATAGCGGAAGACTACTTAGGGAACTAGGGTCGTCGTTATGCCCGCGTAGTCGATAAATCTTAAATCGGCCATAACTTTTGCTGTGTAACTCTGTTTTCTTATTATAATATATTTCCAGATAGGTTACGATGAGACGAAGGCCTTGGAAAATTATCACATCATTGGAAGATGCGGACTACTCGGAGAACAGGGGTCGTCATTATGTCCGCGCGGTCGTTAGAATCTTAAATCGGACGTAACTTTTGCTACGTAACTCCGTTTTGTTATTATAATATCTTTCTGGATAGCTTGTAATAAGACGAAGGCCCTGGAAATTATTACATCATTGGGTGACGTAGATGGAATAGCGGAAGACTACTTGGATAACTAGGGTCGTCGTTATGCCCACATAGACGGTAAATCTTGAATCGGCCATAACTTTTGCTACGTAACTCCGTTTTCTTATTATAATATGTTTCTTGAAACCTTGCGATGAGACAAAGGCAATCCAAGATTATTACGTCATCGAATGATGATAATAGCATAGCGTAGGACTACTCGGATACCCAGGGGGGTCGTTAGGCCCGCGCAGTCGTTAAATTTAAAATCGGACATAGCTTTTGTTACGTAAGTATGTTTTCTTACTATAATTTGTTTCTGGAAATCTTGTAAGAAGACGAAGGCCATAGGTAATTATTACATCATTAGGGTGTGTAAATAGCATAGCAGAAGACTATTTTGAGACCTGGGATCGTCGTTATACCCGTGCGGTTGTTAAAATCTTAAATCGGTCATAAATTTCTCTATGTAACTCCGTTTTCTTATTATAATATGTGTCTGGACAGTTTGTAATGAGACGAAGGCCTTGGGAAATTATTACATCATTGGGTGATGTTGATAGTATAAAAGAAGACTAGTTGGAGACCTAGGGTCGTCGTTATGCCCGCACAGTCTGTAATTCTTAAATCAGCCATAACTTCTGCTACGTAACTCCATTTTCTTATTAAAATATGTTTCCGGATAGCTTGCGATTAAACGAAGGCTGTAGAAAATTATCACATCATTGGAAGATACAGATTGCACAGCATAAGACTACTTGGAGACCCATGGGAGTTGTTATGCCCGCGCAGTCGTTAAATTTTAAATCAGACATAACATTTGCTAAATAACTATTTTTGCTATTATGATTTGTTTCTGAAAAAATTGTAACAAGACGAAGGCTTTGGAAAATTGTTAGAGCATTGGCTGTGTTGCTGGCATAGCAGAAGACTACTTGGAGAACCAGGGTCGTTGTTATGCCCGCGTAGTGGGTAATCCTAAATCGGCCATAACTTTTGCTATGTAACTCTGTTTTCTTATTACAATATGTTTCCAGAGAGGTTGCGATGAGACGAAGGCCTTGGAAAATTATCACATCATTGGAAGATGCAGATAGCATAGCTTAAGACTACTTGGAGACCAGGGGTCGTCATTATGCCCGTGCGGTCGTTAGAATCTTTCTGGACAACTTGTAATAAGACGAAGGTCCTGGAAAATTATTACATCATTGGGTGACGTAGATAACATAAAGGAAGACTATTTGGAGACCTACGCGGTCTGTTATTCCTAAATCAGCCATAACTGCTATATAACTCCATTTTCCAATTAAAATATTTTTCCGGACAACTTGTGATTAGACGAAAGCCCTGGAAAATTATCACATCATCGGTAGATACAGATTGCATAGCGTAAGACTACTCGGAGACCCAGGGGCATCGTTATGCCCGCGTGGTCGTTAAATTTTAAATCGGACATAACATTTGCTACGTAACTTCGTTTTGTTATTATGATTTGTTTCTGAAAAGCTTGTGGTAAGATGAAGGTTTTGGAAAATTATTACAGCATTGGCGGTGTAGATGGCATATTGGAAGACAACTTGGAGAACTGGGGTCGTCGTTATGCCCGCGTAGTTGGTAAATTTTAAATCGGCCAAAACTTCAGCTACGTAATTCCATTTTTTCCTTATAATATGTTTCTGGAGAGCTTGTAAATCCTTCAAAGCCCTGGTGAAGTAGATAGCATAATGGAAGACTAGCTAGAGAACTAGAGTCGTCGTTATGGGCGCGTGATCGGTAAATCTTAAATCGCCATAACTTTTTGCTATGTAACTCTGTTTTTGTATAATAATATGTTTCTAGATAGGTTGCGATGAGATGAAGGCCTTGGAAAATCATCACGTCATTGGAAGATGCAGATAGCATAGCGTAAGACTACTTGGAGACCAAGCGTCGTCATTATGCCTGCGCGGTCGTTAGAATCTTAAATCGGACATAACTTTTGCTATGTAACTCCGTTTTGTTATTATAATATCTTTCTTGATAGCTTGTAGTAAGACGAAGGCCCTGGAAAATTATTACATGATTGGGTGACATAGATTGCATAGCAGAAGATTACTTGGAAACTAGGGTCGTCGTTTTGCCCGCGTAGTCGGTAAATCTTAAATTGACCATAACTTTTGCTATGTAACTCCGTTTTGTTATTATAGCATGTTTCTCAAAACCATGCGATGAGACTAAGGCCCTCAAAGATTATTACATCATCGAATGATGATAATAGCATAATATAGGACTACTCCGATACCCATGGGTTCATTAGGCCCGCGCGGTCGTTA
The DNA here is from genome assembly GCA_003260245.2 of Sideroxylon spinosum. NCBI lineage: Eukaryota > Viridiplantae > Streptophyta > Magnoliopsida > Ericales > Sapotaceae > Sideroxylon > Sideroxylon spinosum. Next base: position 17,233 of record QLOD02135885.1, on the reverse strand, counting down.
TATTTCAAATCGGACAAAACTTTTGTTACGTAATTTTGTTTTCTTACTATAATATTTTTCTGAAAATCTTGTAAAAAGAAGAAGGCCCTGGATAAGTATTACATCATTGGGGTGTGTAAATAATATAGCAGAAGACTACTTGGAGACCTGGGGTCGTCGTTATACCTGTGCGGTTATTAAAATCTTAAATCGGCCATAACTTTCTCTATGTAACTTCGTTTTCTTATTGTAATATGTGTCTGGATAGTTTGTAAGGAGACAAATGCCTTGGGAAATTGTTACATCATTGGGTGACGTAGATAGCATAAAGGAAGACTACTTGGAGACCTAGGGTCGTCGTTATGCCCGCGCGGTCAGTAATTCTTAAATCAGCCATAACTTCAGCAACGTAACTCCATTTTCTTATTAAAATATGTTTCCGAACAGCTTGCGATTAGACGAATGCCCTAGAAAATTATCACATCATTGGAAGATACAGATTGCATAGCATATGTCTACTTGGAGACCCAGGGGCGTCGTTATGCCCGCGCAGTCGTTAAATTTTAAATCGGACATAACATTTGCCACATAACTCCGTTTTGTTATTATGATTTGTTTCTAAAAAAATTATGACAAGACGAAGGCTCTGGAAAATTATTATAGCATTGGCTGTGTTGCTGGCATAGCGGAAGACTACTTGGAGAACTAGGGTCATCGTTATGCCCGCGTAGTCGGTAAATCTTAAATCGGCCAAAACTTTTGCTATGTAACTCTATTTTGTTATTATAATATGTTTCCAGAGAGGTTGCGATGAGACGAAGGCCTTGGAAAATTATCACATCATTGGAAGATGTAGATAGCATAGCGTAAGACTACTTAGAAAACAGGGGTCGTCTTTATGCCTGCGCGGTCGTTAGAACCTTAAATCGGACATAACTTTTACTACGTAACTCCGTTTTCTCATTATAATATTTTTTTGGATAGCTTGTAATAAGAAGAAGGCCCGAGAAAATTATTATATCATTGGGTGACGTAGATAGCATAGCGGAAGACTACCTAGAGACATAAGGTTGTTCGTATGCCCGCGCGGTCTGTTATTCTTAAATCAGCCATAACTTCGGCTACATAACTCCATTTTCTTATTAAAATATATTTCCGGACAGCTTGCGGTTAGGCGAAAGCTCTCGAAAATTATCACATCACTGGAAGATACAAATTGCATAGCGTAAGACTACTCGGAGACCCAGGAACGTCGTTATGCCCGCGCAATCATTAAATTTTAAATCGGACATAACATTTGCCACGTAACTCTGTTTTATTATTATAATTTATTTCTGAAAAACTTGTGACAAGACGAAGGCTTTGGAAAATTATTACAGCGTTGGTGGTGTAGATGACATAACGGAAGACTACTTGGAGAACTGGGGTCGTCGTTATGCCCGCGTAGTTGGTAAATTTTAAATCGACCATATCTTCAGCTACGTAATTCCATTTTTTTCCTGATAATATGTTTCTGGAGAGCTTGTCAATTTTGGAAAGCCCTGGTGAAGTAGATAGCATAATGGAAGACTAGCCGGAGAACTAGGGCCGTCGTTATGGGCGCGTGATCGGTAAATCTTAAATCGGCATAACTTTTGTATGTAACTCTGTTTTCGTATTATAATGTGTTTCCAGGCAGGTTGCGATGGGACGAAGGCCTTGGAAAATTATCACATCATTGGAAGATGCAGGTAGCATAGCGTAAGACTATTTGGAGACCCAGGGGTATCGTTATGCCCGCTCGGTATTTAAATTTTAAATCGCATATAACATTTACCACATAACTCCGTTTCGTTATTATGATTTGTGTCTGAAAAACTTGTGACAAAACGAAGGCTCTGGAAAATTATTATAGTGTTGGCCGTGTAGATGCCATAGCGGAAGACTGTTTGGAGAACTAGGGTTGTCGTTACGCCCGCGTAGTCGGTAAATCTTAAATCAGCCATAACTTTTGTTATGTAACTCTGTTATTTTATTATAATATATTTCCAGACTGGTTGCGATGAGACGAAGGCCTTGGAAAATTATCACGTCATTGGAAGATGCAGATAGCATGGCGTAAGACTACTTGGAGACCAGGGGTCGTCATTATGCCCGTGCGATCGTTAGAATTTTAAATCGGACATAACTTTTGCTACGTAACTCCATTTTATTATTATAACATCTTTCTGGATAGCTTGTAATAAGACAGAGGCATGGAAAATTATTACATCATTGGGTGACGTAGATGGCATAGCGGAAGACTACTTGGATAACTAGGGTCGTCGTTATGCCCGCATAGTCGGTAAATATTAAATCGGCCATAACTCTTGCTATGTAACACCGTTTTCTTATTATAATATGTTTCTAGAAACCTTACGATGAGACAACGGCCCTCAAAGATTATTACATCATCGAATGATGATAATAGCATAGCGTAGGAGTACTCGGATACCCAGGGAGTCGTTAGGCCCCGCGCGATTGTTAAATTTTAAATCGGACATAACTTTTGTTACGTAATTCTGTTTTCTTACTATAATATGTTTCTAGAATTCTTGTAAAAAGACGAAGGCCCTAGAAAATTATTACATCATTAAGGTGTGTAAATAGCATAGCAGAAGACTACTTTGAGATCTGGGATCATCGTTATACCCGTGTGGTTGTTAAAATCTTAAATCGGCCATAACTTTCTCTATGTAACTCAGTTTTCTTATTATAATATGTGTCTGGATAGTTTGTAATGAGAGGAAGGCCTTGGGAAAATGTTACATCATTGGGTGGCGTAGATAGCATAAAAGAAGACTACTTGGAGACCTAGGATCGTCATTATGCCTGTGCAGTTTGTTAATCTTAAATCAGCCATAACTTCTGCTACGTAACTCCATTATCTTATTAAAGTATTTTTCCGCATAGCTTACGATTAGATGAAAGCCTTGGAAAATTATCATATCATTAAAAGATACAGATTACTTAGCGTAAGACTACCCGGAGACCCAAGGGCATCGTCATGCCCGCGCGGTCGTTAAATTTTAAATCGGATATAACATTTGCTACGTAACTCCGTTTTGTTATTATGATTTTTTTCTGAAAAACTTGTGACAAGACAAAGGCTCTGGCAAATTATTATAGCGTTGGCTGTGTAGATGGCATAGCGGAAGACTACTTGGAGAACTAGGGTCGTCGTTATGTCCACGTAGTCGGTAAATCTTAAATCGGCCATAACTTTTGCTATTTAACTCTATTTTCGTATTGTAATATGTTTCCGGACAGGTTGCAATGAGGTGAAGGCCTTGGAAGATTATCACGTCGTTGGAAGATGCAGATAGCATAGCGTAAGACTACTTGGAGACTAGGGGTCGTCATTATGCCCGCGCGGTCGTTTGAATCTTAAATCGGACATAACTTTTGCTACGTAACTCCGTTTTGTTATAATAATATCTTTCTGGACAGATTGTAATAAGACGAAGGCCATGGAAAATTATTGCATCATTGGGTGACGTAGATGCCATAGGGTGACGTAGATGGCATAGCGGAAGACTACTTGGATAACTAGGGTCGTCTTTATGCTCACGTAGTCGGTATGTCTTAAATCGGCCTTAACTTTTGCTATGTAGCTATGTTTTCTTATTATAATATGTTTCTGGAAACCTTGCGATGAGACAAAGGCTCTCAAAGAAAAGTACATCATCGAATGATGATAATAGCATAGCGTAGGATTACTCGGATACCTTGGGGGATGTTACACCCACGCGGTCGTTAAATTTTAAATCGAACATAACTTTTATTACATAATTCTATTTTCTTACTATAATATATTTCTGGAAATACTGTAAAAAGACGAAGGCCCTGGATAATTATTTAGCATTACGGTGTGTAAATAGCATAGCAGAAGACTACTTAGAGACCTGGGGTCGTCGCTATATCCATGCGGTTGTTAAAATCTTAAATCGGCCATAACTTTCTCTATGTAACTCAGTTTTCTTATTATAATATGTGTCTGGACAGTTTGTAATGAGACAAAGGCCTTGGGAAATTGTTACATCATTGGGTGGCGTAGATAGCATAAAGGAAGACTACTTGGAGACCTAGGGTCGTCGTTATGCCCGCGCGGTCGATAATTCTTAAATCAGCCATAACTTCTGCTACGTAACTCTATTTTCTTATTAAAATATTTTTCTGGTCTGCTCGCGATTTGACGAAGGCCCTAAAAAATTATCACAACATTGGAAGATACAGATTGCATAGCGTAAGACTACTTGGAGACCTAGGGGCGTCGTTATGCCCGCGCGGTCATTAAATTTTAAATCGGACATAACATTTGCTACGTAACTCTGTTTTGTTATTATGATTTTTTTCTGAAAAACTTGTGACAAGACGAAGGCTCTGGAAAATTATTATAGCGTTGGCTATTCAGATGGCATAGCGGAAGACTACTTGGAGAACTAGGGTCGTCGTTATGCCCGCGTAGTCCATAAATCTTAAATCGATAATGACTTTTGCTATGTAACTCTGTTTTCTTATTATAATATGTTTCCAGACAGGTTGAGATAAGACGAAGGCCTTGGAAAATTATCACATCATTGGAAGATTTAGATAGCATAGCGTAAGACTACTTGGAAAACAGGGGTCGTCATTATGCCTGCGTGGTCGTTAGAACCTTAAATCGGACGTAACTTTTGCTACGGAACTCCGTTTTCTCATTATAATATCTTTCTGGACAGCTTGTAATAAGACGAAGTCCCGAGAAAATTATTATATCATTGGGTGACGTAGATAGCATAAAGGAAGACTACCTGGAGACATAAGGTTGTTCTTATGCCCGCGCGGTCTGTTATTCATAAATCAGCCATAACTTCTGTTACATAACTCCATTTTCTTATTAAAATATGTTTCCGGACAGCTTGCGATTAGGCCAAAGCTCTGGAAAACTATCGCATCGTTGGAAGATACAGATTGCATAGCGTAAGACTATTCAGAGACCCAGGGACGTCGTTATGCCCGCGTGATCGTTAGATTTTAAATCGGATATAACATTGCTATGTAATTCCGTTTTATTATTATGATTCGTTTCTGAAAAGCTTGTGACAAGACGAAGGCTTTGGAAAATTATTACAGTGTTGGCGGTGCAGATGACATAGCGGAAGACTACTTGGAGAACTGAGGTCGTCGTTATGCCCACGTAGTTGGTAAATTTTAAATCGGCCATAATTTCAGCCATGTAATTCCATTTTCTCCTGATAATATGTTTCTGGAGAGCTTGTAAATTTTGGAAAGCCCTGGTGAAGTAGATAGCATAATGGAAGACTAGCTGGAGAACTAGGGCCGTCGTTATGGGCGCGAGATCGGTAAATCTTAAATCGGCATAACTTTTGTTATGTAACTCTGTTTTCGTATTATAATATGTTTCCAGGCAGGTTGCGATGAGAAGAAGGCCTTGGAAAATTATCACATCATTGGAAGATGCAAATAGCATAGCGTAAGACTACTTGGAGACCCAGGGGTGTCGTTATGCCAGCACGGTATTTAAATTTTAAATCGGATATAACATTTACCACATAACTCCGTTTTGTTGTTATGATTTGTTTCTGAAAAACTTGTGATAAAATGAAGGCTCTAGAAAATTATTATAGCGTTGGCTGTGTAGATGCCATAGCGGAAGACTATTTGGGGAACTAGGGTCGTCGTTATGCCCGCGTTGTCGATAAATCTTAAATCGGCCATAACTTTTGTTATGTAACTCTCTTTTTTTATTATAATTTATTTCCAGACTGGTTGCGATGAGACAAAGGCCCTGGAAAATTATCACGTCATTGGAAATGCAGATAGCATAGCGTAAGACTACTTGGAGACCAGGGATCGTCATTATACCCGTGCGGTCGTTAGAATTTTAAATCGGACATAACTTTTGATACGTAACTCCGTTTTGTTATTATAACATCTTTCTGGACAGCTTGTAATAAGACAAAGGCCCGAGTAAATTATTACATCATTGGGTGACGTAGATGGCATAGCGGAAGACTACTTGGATAACTAGGGTCGTCGTTTTGCCCGCGTAGTCGGTAAATCTTAAACCGGTCGTAACTCTTGCTACGTAACTCCATTTTCTTATTATAATATGTTTCTAGAAACCTTGCTATGGGACAAAGGCCCTCAAAGATTATTACATCATCGAATGATGATAATAGCATAGCGTAGGACTACTCGGATACCCAGGGAGTCGTTAGGCCCCGCGCGATCGTTAAATTTTAAATCAGATATAACTTTTCTTACGTAATTCTATTTTCTTATGATAATATGTTTCTAGAATTCTTGTAAAAAGATGAAGGCCCTAGAAAATTATTCCATCATTAAGGTGTGTAAATAGCATAGCAGAAGACTACTTTGCGACCTAGGATCGTCGTTATACCCGTACGGTTGTTAAAATCTTAAATCGGCCATAACTTTCTCTATGTAACTCAGTTTGCTTATTATAATATGTGTCTGGATAGTTTGTAACGAGACGAAGGCCTTGGGAAAATGTAACATCATTGGGTGGCGTAGATAGCATAAAGGATGACTACTTGGAGACCTAAGGTCGTCATTATGCCCGTGCAGTCTGTTATTCTTAAATCAGCCATAACTTCTGCTACGTAACTCCATTATCTTATTAAAGTATTTTTCTGGATAGCTTACAATTAGACGAAAGCCCTAGAAAATTATCACATCGTTAGAAGATACAGATTGCTTAGCGTAAGACCACCCGGAGACCCAAGGGCGTCGTTATCCCCGCGCGGTCGTTAAATTTTAAATCGGACATAACATTTGCTACGTAACTCCATTTTGTTATTATGATTTGTTTCTAAAAAACTTGTGACAAGACAAAGGCTCTAGCAAGTTATTATAGCGTTGGCTGTGTAGATGGCACAGCGGAAGACTACACGGAGAACTAGGGTTGTCGTTCTGCCCACGTAGTCGGTAACTCTTAAATCAGCCATAACTTTTGCCATGTAACTCTGTTTTCGTATTATAATATGTTTCCAGATAGGTTGCGATGAGATGAAGGCCTTAGAAGATTATCATGTCATTGGAAGATGCAGATAGCATAGCATAAGACTACTTGGAGACCAGGGGTTGTCATTATGCCCGCGCGGTTGTTAGAATCTTAAATCGGACATAACTTTTGCTACGTAACTCCGTTTTGTTATGATAATATCTTTCTGGATAGCTTGAAATAAGATGAAGGCCATGGAAAATTGTTTCATCATTGGGTGACGTAGATGGCATAGCGGAAGGCTACTTGGATAACTAGGGTCGTCGTTATGCCCGTGTAGTCGGAAAATCTTAAATCGGCCATAACTTTTTACTACGTAACTCCGCTTTCTTATTATAATATATTTCTAAAAACCTTGCGATGAGACAAAGGCCCTCACAGATTATTACATCATCGAATGATGATAATGGCATAGCATAGGAGTACTCGGATACCAAGGGGGTCGTTAGGCCCGCGCGATCGGTAAATTTTAAATCGGACATAACTTTTGTTACGTAATTCTATTTTCTTAATATAATATGTTTCTGGAAATCTTGTAAAAAGATGAAGGCCCTAGACAATTATTACATCATTAGGGTGTGTAAATAGCATAACAGAAGACTACTTTGAGACTTGGGTCGTTGTTGTACCCGTGCGGTTGTTAAAATCTTAAATCAGTCATAACTTTCTCTGTGTAACTTAGTTTTCCTATTATAATATGTGTCTGGACAGTTTGTAATGAGACAAAGGCCTTGGAAAAATTGTTACATCATTGGGTGGCATAGATAGCATAAAGGAAGACTACTTGGAGACCTAGGGTGGTCGTTATACCCGCGCGGTCTGTAATTCTTAAATCAGCCATAACTTCTGCTACGTAACTCCATTTGCTTATTGAAATATGTTTTCGGACAGCTTGTGATTAGACGAAGGCCCTAGAAAATTATCACATCAATGAAAGATACAGATTGCATAGCGTAAGACTACTTGGAGACCCAGTGGCATCGTTATGCCCGCGCGGTCGTTAAATTTTAAATCGGACAGAACATTCGCTACATAACTCTGTTTTCTTATTACGATTTGTTTCTGAAAAAATTATGACAAGACGAAGGCTCTGGAAAATTATCAATGCTAAGTTGCTGGCGTAGCGGAAGACTACTTGGAGAACTAGGGTCCTCGTTATGCCCACGTAGCTGGTAAATCTTGAATCGGCCTTAATTTTTGCTACGTAACTCCGTTTTCTTATTATAATATGTTTTCTGAAACCTTGCGATGAGACAAAGGCCATCCAAGATTATTACGTCATCGAATGATGATAATAGCATAGCGTAGGACTACTCGAATACCCAGGGGGTCGTTAGGCCCGCGCGGTCGTTAAATTTTAAATCGAATATAACTTTTGTTACGTAATTCTGTTTTCTTACTATAATATGTTTCTGGAAATCTTGTAAAAAAACGAAGGCCCTAGATAATTATTACATCATTAGGGTGTGTAAATAACATAACAGAAGACTACTTGGAGACCTTGGTTGTCGTTATACCCGTGCGGTTGTTAAAATCTTAAGTCAGCCATAGCTTTCTCCATGTAACTCAGTTTTCTTATTATAATATGTGTCTGGACAATTTGTAAAGAGACAAAGGCCTTGGGAAATTGTTAGATCATTGGATGGCGTAGATAGCATAAAGGAAGACTACTTGGAGACCTAGGGTCGTCGTTATGCCCGCGCTGTCTGTAATTCTTAAATCAGCCATAACTTCTGCTACGTAACTCCATTTTCTTACTAAAATATTTTTCCGGACAGCCCGCGATTAGATGAAGGCCCTAGAAAATTATCACATCATTGGAAGATATAGATTGCATAGCATAAGACTGCTTGGAGATCCATGGGCATCGTTATGCCCGCATGGTCGTTAAATTTTAAATCAGACATAACATTTGCTACGTAACTCCGTTTTATTATTATGATTTTATTCTGAAAAACTTGTGACAAGACGAAGGCTCTGGAAAATTATTATAGCGTTGGCTGTGTAGATGGCATAGCGGAAGACTGCTTAGAGAACTAGGGTCGTCGTTATGCCCGCGTAGTCGTTAAATCTTAAATCAACCATGACTTTTGCTATGTAACGCTGTTTTCTTATTATAATGTGTTTCCAGACAGGTTGCGATGAGACGAAGGCCTTGGAAAATTATCACATCATTGGAAGATGCGGATAGCAGAGCGTAAGACTACTTGGAAAACAGGGGTCGTCATTATGCCTGCGCGGTCGTTAGAACCTTAAATCGGACATAACTTTTGCTACGTAACTCCGTTTTCTCCTTATAATATCTTTCAGGATAGCTTGTAATAAGACGAAGGCCCAAGAAAATTATTACATCATTGGGTGACGTAGATAGCATAAAGGAAGACTACCTGGAGACTTAAGGTTGTTGTTATGCCCGCGCAGTCCGTTATTTTTAAATCAGCCATAACTTCTGCTACATAACTCCATTTTCTTATTAAAATATGTTTCCGGATAGCTTGTGATTAGGCGAAAGCTCTGAAAAACTATCACATCATTAGAAGATACAGATTGCTTAGCATAAGACTACTCGGAGACGCAGGGACGTCGTTATGCCTGCGCGGTCGTTAAATTTTAAATCAGACATAACATTTGCTACGTACTCCGTTTTATTATTATGATTTGTTTCTGAATAGCTTGTGACAAGACGAAGGCTTTGGAAAAATATTACAGTGTTGGCAGTGTAGATGACATAGCGGAAGACTACATGGAGAACTGGGGTCGTCGTTATGCCCACGTAGTTGGTAAATTTTAAATCGTCCATAACTTCAGCTACGTAATTCTATTTTCTCCTGATAATATGTTTCTGGAGAGCTTGTAAATTTTGGAAAGCCCTGGTGAAGTAGATAGCATAATGGAAGACTAGCTGGAGAACTAGGGCCGTCGTTATGGGCGCGAGATCGGTAAATCTTAAATCGGCATAACTTTTGTTATGTAACTCTGTTTTCGTATTATAATATGTTTCCAGCCAGGTTGCGATGAGACGAAGGCCTTGGAAAATTATCACATCATTGGAAGATGCAGATAGCATAGCGTAAGACTACTTGGAGACCCAGGGGTGTCGTTCTGCCCGCACGGTATTTAAATTTTAAATCGGATATAACATTTACCACATAACTCTGTTTTGTTATTATGATTTGTTTCTGAAAAACTTGTGACAAAACGAAGGCTCTGGAAAATTATTATAGCATTGGCTATGTAGATGCCATAGCAGAAGACTATTTGGAGAACTAGGGTCGTCGTTATGCCCGCGTTGTCGGTAAATCTTAAATCGGCCATAACTTTTGTTATGTAACTCTGTTTTTTTATTATAATATATTTCCAGACTGGTTGCGATGAGACGAAGGCCTTCGAAAATTATCACGTCATTGGAAGATGCAGATAGCATAGCGTAAGACTACATGGAGACCAGGGGTCGTCATTATGCCCGTGCGGTCGTTAGAATTTTAATTCGGATATAAATTTTGCTACGTAACTCCGTTTTGTTATTATAACATCTTTCTGGATAGCTTGTAATAAGACAAAGGGCCTGGAAAATTATTACATCATTGGGTGACATAGATGGCATAGCGGAAGACTACTTGGATAACTATGGTCGTCGTTATGCCCGCGTAGTCGGTAAATCTTAAATCGGCCATAACTCTTGCTATGTGACTCCGTTTTCTTATTATAATATGTTTCTAGAAATCTTGCGATGAGACGAAGGCCCTCAAAGATTATTACATCATCGAATGATGATAATAGCATAGCGTAGGAGTACTCGGATACCTAGGGAGTCGTTAGGCCCCGCGCGATTGTTAAATTTTAAATCGGACATAACTTTTGTTACGTAATTCTGTTTTCTTACTATAATATGTTTCTGAAATTCTTGTAAAAAGACGAAGGCCCTAGAAAATTATTACATCATTAAGGTGTGTAAATAGCATAGCAGAAGATTACTTTGAGACCTGGGATCGTCGTTATACCCGTGCGGTTGTTAAAATCTTAAATCAGCCATAACTTTCACTATGTAACTCAGTTTTCTTATTATAATATGTGTCTGGATAGTTTGTAATGAGACGAAGGCCTTGGGAAAATGTAACATCATTGGGTGGCGTAGATAGCATAAAGGAAGACTACTTGGAGACCTAGGCTTGTCATTTTGCCCGTGCAGTCTGTTATTCTTAAATCAGCCATAACTTCTGCTACGTAGCTCCATTTTCTTGTTAAAATACTTTTTCGGATAGCTTACGATTAGACGAAAGCCCTGGAAAATTATCACATCATTAGAAGATACAAATTGCTTAGCGTAAGACTACCCGGAGACCCAAGGGCATTGTTATGCCCGTGCAGTCGTTAAATTTTAAATCGAACGTAACATTTGCTACGTAACTCCATTTTGTTATTATGATTTGTTTCTGAAAAACTTGTGACAAGACAAAGGCTCTAGCAAATTATTATAGCGTTGGCTGTGTAGATGGCATAGCGGAAGACTAGATGGAGAACTAGGATCGTCGTTATGCCCACGTAGTCGGTAACTCTTAAATCGGCCATAACTTTTGCTATGTAACACTGTTTTCGTATTATAATATGTTTCCAGACTGGTTGCGATGAGATGAAGGCCTTGGAAGATTATCATGTCATTGGAAGATGCAGATAACATAGCATATGACTACTTGGAGACCAGGGGTTGTCATTATGCCCGCGCGGTCGCTAGAATCTTAAATCGGACATAACTTTTGCTACGTAACTCCGTTTTGTTATGATAATATCTTTCTGGACAGCTTGTAATAAGACGAAGGCCATGGAAAATTATTTCGTCATTGGGTGGCGTAGATGGCATAGCAGAAGACTACTTGGATAACTAGGGTCGTCGTTATGCCCGCGTAGTTGGTATATCTTAAATCGGCCTTAACTTTTGCTGTGTAACTCTGTTTTGTTATTATAATATGTTTCTGGAAACCTTGCGATGAGACAAAGGCCTCAAAGAAAATTACATCATCGAATGATGATAATAGCATAGCGTAGGATTACTCGGATACCCAGGGGGTCGCTAGGCCCACGTGGTCGTTAAATTTTAAATCGGACATAACTTTTGTTACGTAATTTTGTTTTCTTACTATAATATGTTTTTGGAAATATTGTAAAAGACGAAGGCCCTGGATAATTATTACAGCATTACGGTGTGTAAATGGCATAGCAGAAGACTACTTGAGACCTAGGGTCGTCGTTATACCCATGAGGTTGTTAAAATCTTAAATCGACCATAACTTTCTATATGTAACTCAGTTTCTTATTATAATATGTGTCTGGATAGTTTATAATGAGACGAAGGCCTTGGGAAATTGTTACATCATTGGGTGGCGTAGATAGCATAAAGGAAGACTACTTGGAGACCTACGGTGGTCGTTGTGCCCGCGCGGTCTATAATTTTTAAATCAGCCATAACTTCTGTTACGTAACTTGATTTTCTTACTGAAATATGTTTTCGGACAGCTTGCGACTAGACGAAGGCCCTAGAAAATTATCACATCAATGAAAGATACAGATTGCATAGCATAAGACAACTTGGAGACCCAGTGGCATCGTTATGCCCGCGCGGTCGTTAAATTTTAAATCGGACAGAACATTCGCTACATAACTCCGTTTTGTTATTACGATTTGTTTCTGAAAAAATTATGAAAAGATGAAGGCTCTGGAAAATTATCAATGCTATGTTGCTGGCATAGCGGAAGACTACTTGGAGAACTAGGGTCCTCGTTACGCCCGCGTAGCCCGTAAATCTTGAATCGGCCTTAATTTTTGCGACGTAACTCCGTTTTCTTATTATAATATGTTTCCTGAAACCTTACGATGAGACAAAGGCCATCCAAGATTATTGCATCATCGAATGATGATAATAGCATAGCGTAGGACTACTCGAATACCCAGGGGGTCGTTAGGCTCGCGCGGTCGTTAAATTTTAAATCGAATATAACTTTTGTTACGTAATTCTGTTTTCTTACTATAATATGTTTCTGGAAATCTTGTAAAAAGACGAAGGCCCTAGATAATTATTACATCATTAGGGTGTGTAAATAACATAACAGAAGACTACTTGGAGACCTGGGTTGTCGTTATACCCGTGCGGTTGTTAAAATCTTAAGTCAGCCATAACTTTCTCTGGTTAACTCAGTTTTCCTATTATAATATGTGTCTGGACAGTTTGTAATGAGACAAAGGCCTTGGAAAAATTGTTACATCATTGGATGGCGTAGATAGAATAAAGGAAGACTACTTTGAGACCTAGGGTCGTCGTTATGCCCGCGCGGTCTGTAATTCTTAAATTAGCCATAACTTCTGCTACGTAACTCCATTTTCTTACTAAAATATTTTTTCGGACTGCCCGCGATTAGACGAAGGCCCTAGAAAATTATCACATCATTGGAAGATACAGATTGCATAGCGTAAGACTACTTGGAGATCCAGGGGCATCGTTATGCCCACGCGGTCATTAAATTTTAAATCGGACATAACATTTCCTATGTAACTTCGTTTTGTTATTATGATTTTATTCTGAAAAACTTGTGACAAGACGAAGGCTCTGGAAAATTATTATAGCGTTGGTTGTGTAGATGGCATAGCGGAAGGTTGCTTAGAGAAGTAGGGTCGTCGTTATGCCCGCGTAGTCGTTAAATCTTAAATCGACCATGACTTTTGCTATGTAACGCTGTTTTCTTATTATAATATGTTTCCAGACAGGTTGCGATGAGGCGAAGCCCTTGGAAAATTATCACATCATTGGAAGATGTAGATAGCATAGCGTAAGACTACTTGGACAACAGGGGTCGTCATTATGCCCGCGCGGTCATTAGAACCTTAAATCGGACATAACTTTTGCTACGTAACTCCGTTTTCTCATTATAATATCTTTCTGGATAGCTTGTAATAAGACGAAGGCCCCATAAAATTATTACATCATTAGGTGACGTAGATAGCATAAAGGAAGACTACCTGGAGACTTAAGGTTGTTGTTATGCCCGCGCGGTCCGTTATTCTTAAATCAGCCATAACTTCTGCTACATAACTCCATTTTCTTATTAAAATATGTTTCCGGACAGCTTGTGATTAGGCGAAAGCTCTGGAAAACTATCATATCATTGGGAGATACAGATTACTTAGCGTAAGACTACTCTGAGACCTAGGGACGTCGTTATGCCTGTGCGGTCGTTAAATTTTAAATCAGACATAACATTTGCTACGTAACTCCGTTTTATTATTATGATTTTATTCTGAAAAACTTGTGACAAGACGAAGGCTCTGGAAAATTATTATAGCATTGGCTGTGTAGATGGCATAGCAGAAGACTGCTTAGAGAACTAGGGTCGTCGTTATGCCCGCGTAGTCGTTAAATCTTAAATCGACCATGACTTTTGCTATGTAACGCTGTTTTCTTATTATAATATGTTTCCAGACAGGTTGCGATGGGACGAAGGCCTTGGAAAATTATCACATCATTGGAAGATTTAGATAGCATAGCGTAAGACTTCTTGGAAAACAGGAGTCGTCATTTTGCCCGCGCGGTCGTTAGAACCTTAAATCGGACATAACTTTTGCTACGTAACTCCGTTTCCTCATTATAATATCTTTCTGGACAGCTTGTAATAAGACGAGGGCCCGAGAAAATTATTACATCATTGGGTGACGTAGATAGCATAAAGGAAGACTACCTGGAGACTTAAGGTTGTTGTTATGCCCGCGCGGTCCGTTATTCTTAAATCAGCCATAACTTCTGCTACATAACTCCATTTTCTTATTAAAATATGTTTCCGAACAGCTTGTGATTAGGCGAAAGCTCTGGAAAACTATCACATCGTTGGAAGATATAGGTTGCTTAGCGAAAGACTACTCAGAGACCCAGGGACGTCGTTATGCCTGCGCGGTCGTCAAATTTTAAATCGGACATAACATTTGCTACATAACTCCGTTTTATTATTATGATTTGTTTCTGAAAAGCTTGTGACAAGAAGAAGGCTTTGGAAAAATATTACAGTGTTGGCAGTGTAGATGACATAGCGGAAGACTACTTGGAGAACTGGGGTCGTCGTTATGCCCACGTAGTTGATAAATTTTAAATCGGCCATAACTTCAGCTACGTAATTCTATTTTCTCCTGATAATATGTTTCTGGAGAGCTTGTAAATTTTGGAAAGCCCTGGTGAAGTAGATAGCATAATGGAAGACTAGCTGGAGAACTAGGGCCGTCGTTATGGGCGCGAGATCGGTAAATCTTAAATCGGCATAACTTTTGTTATGTAACTCTGTTTTCGTATTATAATATGTTTCCAGCCAGGTTGCGATGAGACGAAGGCCTTGGAAAATTATCACATCATTGGAAGATGCAGATAGCATAGCGTAAGACTACTTGGATAATATCTTTCTGGACAGCTTGTAATAAGACAAAGGCCATGGAAAATTATTTCATCATTGGGTGACGTAGATGGCATAGCGGAAGACTACTTGGATAACTAGGGTCGTCGTTACGCCCGCGTAGTCGGTATGTCTTAAATCGGCCTTAACTTTTGCTACGTAACTCCATTTTCTTACTATAATATGTTTCTGGAAACCTTGTGATGAGACAAAGGCCTCAAAGAAAATTACATCACCGAATGATGATAATAGCATAGCGTAGGTTTACTCGGATACCCAGGGGGTCGTTAGGCCCACGCGGTCGTTAAATTTTAAATCGGACATAACTTTTGTTACGTAATTTTGTTTTCTTACTATAATATGTTTTTGGAAATATTGTAAAAAGACGATAGCCCTGGATAATTATTACAGCATTACGGTGTGTAAATAGCATAGGAGAAGACTACTTGAGACCTGGGGTCGTCGTTATACCCATGTGGTTGTTAAAATCTTAAATCGGCCTTAACTTTCTCTATGTAACTCAGTTTCTTATTATAATAGGTGTCTGGATAGTTTATAATGAGACGAAGGCCTTGGGAAATTGTTACATCATTGGGTGGCGTATATAGCATAAAGGAAGACTACTTGGAGACCTTGGGTGGTCGTTATGCCCGCGCGGTCCATAATTCTTAAATCAGCCATAACTTCTGATACGTAACTCGATTTTCTTATTGAAATATGTTTTCGGACTGCTTGCGATTAGACGAAGGCCCTAGAAAATTATCACATCAATGAAAGATACAGATTGCATAGTGTAAGACTACTTGGAAACCCAGTGGCATCGTTATGCCCGCGCGGTCGTTAAATTTTAAATCGGACAGAACATTCGCTACATAACTCCGTTTTGTTATTACGATTTGTTTATAAAAAAATTATGACAAGACGAAGACTCTGGAAAATTATCAATGCTATGTTGCTGGCATAGCGGAAGACTACTTGGAGAACTAGGGTCCTCGTTATGCCCGCGTAGCTGGTAAATCTTGAATCGGCCTTAATTTTTGCTACGTAACTCCGGTTTCTTATCATAATATGTTTCCTGAAACCTTGCGATGAGACAAAGGCCATCCAAGATTATTACATCATCAAATGATGATAATAGCATAGCGTAGGACTACTCGAATACCCAGGGGGTCGTTAAGCCCGCGCGGTCGTTAAATTTTAAATCGAATATAACTTTTGTTACGTAATTCTGTTTTCTTACTATAATATGTTTCTGGAAATCTTGTAAAAAGACGAAGGCCTTAGATAATTATTACATCATTAGGGTGTGTAAATAACATTACAGAAGACTACTTGGAGACCTGGGTTGTCGTTATACCCGTGCGGTTGTTAAAATCTTAAGTCAGCCATAACTTTCTCCATGTAACTCAGTTTTCTTATTATAATATGTGTCTGGATAGTTTGTAATGGGATGAAGGCCTTGGGAAAATGTAACATCATTGGGTGGCATAGATAGCATAAAGGAAGACTACTTGGAGACCTAGGGTTGTCATTATGCCCGTGCAGTCTGTTATTCTTAAATCAGCCATAATTTCTGCTACGTAACTCCATTTTCTTGTTAAAATATTTTTTCGGATAGCTTACGATTAGACGAAAGCCCTGGAAAATTATCACATCATTAGAAGATACAAATTGCTTAGCGTAAGACTACCCGGAGACCCAAGGGCGTCGTTATGCCCGTGCGGTCATTAAATTTTAAATCGGACATAACATTTACTACGTAACTCCGTTTTGTTATTATGAT
>QLOD02135849.1:0-21099 GCA_003260245.2 Sideroxylon spinosum | reverse complement strand
TAGTTGTTTAGTGCCCGTTTTTCTACCCTCTGCAAAAAACACAGCTTTGCTTCCCCTTCTCTACTATCTGCTAAAAATGCAGCACCGCTTTTCTTACACTAACTTCTCCAGTTTATGTTTTGTTTTTTTTTTTTTTTTTTTGCTTTGCAGTTGAAAAGGAAAACATTTGGCCAGATACTTTGCGGGGAAACTCGGGATGTTTATTTGCATTTCAGAGTTTTTGGGACTCTAATTTACTTTTTTTATTAAGTAAAATTATTAAATTATTCTTTTTTGATTAACAACTTTTATGTCTATTTGGTAATAGAATAATTGTCATTCATAAAGAAACTATTTTTAAATTTAAACAATCACCCTTACGACTATGGGGAGTAGAAAATTTTCTTTTAAGGACAAATAATTTTTATTTATATTTATATGTTTAGTAATCGTATAAAAATCAATTTTAATTTATCTTACAATTTAATCAAATAAAAAAATAACTTAATCAAACCAAACCAAATTTTTTTCTATTAGGTAAGATCAATTATATGCTAATCAAATCTGTTTAGGGTCGTGTCTTCTGTTAGATCCGTTAGATTTATAGAAGCAAGGTCATATTTAATAGTTTTTTTTTAATTTCTCTTAGATTTTCTTTTCATATTCTTAATAATTTTCATGCTTTCATACTTTTTAACTGGTATCTCAATTGAATGTTTTTTAACTTGGGTGAATTATCTTAAACGATTTTTTCTTATTTTATCTTCAATTGGTGTTATTCCTACTTTGCCTATGATCTTTTCGTTCATAATCCAATTTCTTTTTATAATCCCGCACATCCATCTTAGTATTCTCATCTCTGTAACTGTCATATTCTGAACTTGATTATGCTTTACTACTCAACACTCTGATCCATTTAACAACATTGGTCTTACCGTTACCTTATAATACTTTTCTTTCATTTTAAGGGGATTTTTCGATCACACAAAACTCCCAAAATACTCCTCCATTTGGTCCATCCAACTTGAATCCTGTGACTTAGATCAGTATCAATCTCTTCGTCCTATTGCACCATATATCCAATGTACTTAAAGTTTTTTCTCTCTACAATCTTATGTGTGCCCAAACTTACTTCTATACTACCAGTTGTTCTACTTTGGCTAAACTTGCATTCTATATATTCCATTTTGTATCGACTTAGCCTAAACCATTTTGTCTCTAACGTTTCCTGCCATAATCCTAACTTAGCATTCACTCTTTCTCTCGTCTCATCTACTAAAACAATATCGTCTGCAAATAGCATACACTACGGCATTTTATCCTGAAGATGTCTTGTAATCTCATCTATAACCATGGCATATAAGTACAGGCTTAACGCTGAGCCTTGGTATAGACCAATCGTGGTAGGAAATTCTTTAGTCTCTCCGCCAGTCGTCCGTATAGATGTCATGGCTCTATCATACATGTCCTTTATCGCCTCAATATATGCGACACACACTTCTTTCTTTTCCAATACTCTCCATAGAATCTCCTTAGTAACCCGATCATATACCTTCTCCAAATCAATGAACATCATATGTAAATCTTTTTGACCTTCTCTATATTATTCCATTAACCTCCTCAGGAGAAAGATAACTTCCATGGTTGATCTCCCAAGCATGAAACCAAATTGATTCTCCGAAACGTTTGTTGTCCTTTCTAGTCTTCTGTCAATAAATCTCTCCTATAATTTCATCGTATAGCTTATCAATTTAATCTGCGGTAGTTTACACAATTTTGGATATCTTCTTTGTTCTTGTATATGGGTATATAGATACATTTCCTCTATACATCAGGCATCTTCTTGCTCTTTAGTACTACATTAAAAAGTTTTGTCAACCAACTTCAGCCATCCTCCTCCAAGCACCTCCAAACCGCAATAAGGATACCATCTGGTCCAACCGCTTTCCTATTTATCATCTTTTTCAGTACTTCTTTTACTTTCTTCCTACTGATTTTCTTTTAGAACATATGATTTAATTCTTTCCTAGAAGTGGGAAGCGGCCCTAATTATATATCACTACAACTACTTTCATTAAATAACTTGTAGATTTAACTCTTCCAACGTTCCTTTATCTCCTCTTCCTTTACTAACATCTTTTCATCATCATCTTTATTGCATTTAACTTGGTTTAAGTCTTTAGTCCACCTATCTCTAGTTTTAGCAAGCTTCAATATCTCTCTTTCACATTCCTTCAAGGTTTAATATCTCTCTTTCGTCTTCCTTAGTGTCGAGTCGCCTATATAGCTCCTTATATGCTTTTACCTTGACCTCACTAACTGCCTTTTTAGTTTCTCCTTTTGCTTCTTTATACCTCTCCAAATTCGCGTCATTTCGATCTTTTTGCCAATATTTAAAACGCTCTCTTTTAACTTTTATCTTTTCTAGGATAGTTTCACTCTACCACCATGCCTCTTTTTGTGCCAGAACACCTTCTTTAGATTCTCCTAAGACTTCTTTCCCAACCCTCCTGATACACTCTGCTACATTATCCCACATATTATTTACACTCTCATTTACCTCCCAAGCGTCTTCCTCTAATAGTCTTTTCTTTAATACTAATTGCTTATCATCTTTCAAGTTCTACCGTTTAGTTCTTGAGTATCTATACAACTTCTTTTTTCTAGTTCACATTTGGAGCTGCACATCTATGATCAACAACCTATGTTGGGAAGTCAAGCTCTCTTTCGGTATAACCTTACAACCTTTACCAAAAAAAAAAAAAAAAACTTATTTCAGTTTAATTTATTTCCATACTTTTTTCATTTTCTTTATCATCTTAGCTTTCATTTTTTTTATTTTTAGAAATCTTTTATAAAGTATTTACTTTAATATTTACAATCTTTAGTTTTTGTAAGTTACATTACTAGATTAAATTATAAAATAAAATAAATAAAATTTATTTTTATATGATTGCTAAAAATATAAATGAAAATAAAATTTATTTTAGTTTTTCAAAATAATTGTTTTCTTATATAAAACTTGCAAGCATGAAATTACGGCCATTTGTGAATTCAAATTTCTAATTATTCTTAGTCCAAATTTTTCTTACCAATCATAAATGTAAATATAGAATCTCTAATTTCTTTTTTCTTACTACTTATCTACCAGAAAATAATTATTAAAAAAATATCTAACTAAGGAAATCAATGAATTGAAAAAATCAACTTTTATATAAGTAAGTAAATTTATCAAATGAATAGGTAAACTTATCAAACAAACTATAACTACCTTTCTTTTAAGAACTTTATTTGAATCTTAATAATAACAAATAATTTTTAAAAAATATAAAAATTAGAAATTTATATCATAGTAAGGTAATTCATATGCATAAGTGATATTTTCAAAAAATCTAGATTGTAGTTGTCCCTCCAAAAATAATTGACAAGTTGCATTTTGTATATATTTAAAAATAATAAATTGTCTTATAAAATAAATGTATTTATGATATTATAATTATATCTTGGATTGAGTTTGTATATAAGGGTCTTTATAAGTATGCAAAACATATACGGAAATAAGATGAACAATTATATAATTTTAATTAATAAAAAATAAAGTAAAGTGCAAATAGGCTATCCTAAAACTTAATTATGGAAGTTATGATTATTGGAATTAATTCCCATAATTAGGGTCCCAATTAAAGTGGTCCAGAATCCAAATTTGATAAAAATTTATCTTGAAGAGTTTTTGGCAAAAGATTATAAGTTATCCTCATATTTTGATTGTTGATAAAGATTAAATGACTAATTAGGAAATTAGGTCATCTCTCTCCCTAAAAATAGTGAATGAATCCCATCAATTCATACAAATTAAAATTATGACACATTAAAGTTTTTGGGGGTAATAAGTAGAAATCTTGTTTTCAAAAAGGTTTTTTTTTAATTGATGCAAAAGATTAAAAACAATATTTTGAGATAACTTTCCATATTCAAATTTTCTTAGTAATGGCTCAAGATATGTTATTGACTATATTATGTAAATAGGAAAAATATGTGAATATCATGAAAATCAAGATCTCGAATATTTAATTAAAATTATTATATGTAAATTTAATTATGAGCGTAGATGTGGTATTAGAACTATGTTTATACTCTCATGATATTCATTATGATATTATCTTTAATTAAATTATTTTGTATGTTAAACATATCTATATAATAAAACACATCATTTGATGTGACATTTGTCCCAGTTACCAGTCAAGTCATTAACATCTTTTCCAAATTTTGAAATTTAAAATTCAAATAAATATTTATATAATAAAACACATCATTTGATGTGACATTTGTCCCAGTCATCATCTTTTTCAAATTTGAAAATTTAAAATTCAAATAAATAACTATATAATAAAACACATCATTTGATGTGATATCTGTCACAGTCATTAGCCACGCCATCAATATCTTTTTCAAATTTTAAAATTTAAAATTCAAATAAATATCTATATAATAAAACACATTATTATATATGACATTTGTTCAAGTCATCTACCATGTCGTCAATATCTTTTTCAAATTTAAAAATTAAAATTCAAATAAATATCTATATAGTAAAGCACTTTATTTGATGTGACATTTGTCTCAGTCATCAGCCACGTCATCAACATTTTTTTCAAATTTTAAAATTTAAAATTCAAATAAATATCTATATAATAAAACAAATCATTTAATGTGACATTTATCCCAGTCATCAGCCATATCATCAATATCTTTTTCAAATTTTAAAATTTAAAGTTCAAATAAATATCTATATAATAAAACACATCATTTGATGTGACATTTGTCCTAGTTATCAGCCATGTCATCAATATCTTTTTCAAATTTTGAAATTTAAAATTCAAATAAATATCTATATAATAAACACATCCATTGATGTGACATTTGTCCCAGTCATCAGCCACGTCATCAATATCTTTTTCAAAATTGGAAATTTAAAATTCAAATAAATGTCTATATAATAAAACACATCATTTGATGTGACATTTGTCCTAGTCATCAGCCACATCATCAACATCTTTTTAAAATTTTTAAATTTAAAATTCAAATAAATGTCTATATAATAAAACACATCCTTTGATGTGACATTTGTCCTAGTGATCAGCTACATCATCAACATCTTTTTCAAATTTTTAAATTTAAAATTCAAATAAATATGTTTAATACTGAAATTTTAATAATATTGAATTTGGGTTATTTTTAATCATTGAATTTGTTCAATGATTGAATTTAAAATTTTAATCTTTGTTATTTTTCTGTCATTATATTGTTATCGTTTAAATAGTGATTTTTACTTTTATAAATTAGTTTTATAGTTTTTTTTCATGCAAGTTTACTTTATAAATTTAAATTTAAGCTATTTACACATGAAATTATATTTCTGTGCTTTTAGGAACAGGTAATTTCTAGCAAATATATATGTGTTGTGTGAAATATGTAAGCCATTACGAGTAGAGTCTTTTTGTTTGGCTTAAGAGTCTTAAGCATATGTGGCTATGTTGCTTACAATGTATATATTTGAAATACTAAAGGGTGGCTTATCTTTGGAACTTCCAGCCTGATCTTAGTTTTTATTCTCATCAAAAATTTTGAATAATCATGTAATAATGTATGCCTCCATAATCTCACCGTATAGCTAACTTGTTAAGTTTAAATTTGGGGCTCATTATATTGTGAATTGAAAGTCTTTCCTGACAAAGGCATGGTAATTAAGTTTTATATTATTTCTAATTTGTTTTTCCTTTAATTGTATTTGAAAAAAAAATTTAAGAAAGAATAAAAAGTTAACTATTTTATCCTTTATTATTAATTTTAATATTCATATTATGAATGATCTGGTGTTCACCACAATGTTCCAATTCATTATTATGAATATTAAATTTATGACTATATTTAATTCTAATATTCATATTATGGTTAGATTAAATATTCACCACAATATTTTTAATATATTGTTATGAATACTAAATTATTAAATTTTTATTCATATTATGTATGCTTTGGTTCCATAGGGGTCCAAATATGGTAGTGAATATTGGGTTATTGATATTTTATTTAAAAAATTAATTCATTGATTAATTAAATAAATGAATTATTTTATTTGTCATCATTGATTCTAGTATTCACATTATGAACAGTTTTGTGTTCACCATAGTGCTCCAATCTATTACTGTAAATATTAAATTTATGGCAATATTTAGGCTTCGTTTGGTTCCCCAAAATTTTTCAAAAAACTTCAAAAGTTTTCAAATTCTTCCAATCAAAATTTACCACCTGTCATTTTTACATCACATCAACACTAACTTTTGATCTTTTTGGTACTCCAAACACCCCCTTAATTTTGATATTCATATCAATGACTTATTATTAATTTGCATAATTGTTATTTATGTGTTTTTATAAATGAAATTTAAAGATGGGCATATTTAATAAAATTGTAGTTCCAAACCTAATTGTACTTCATTCTTAAACCTCAAACATCCCTAAATTTGATGGTACTAATTTTTTTGAGTGTATGAGCAAGTCTAGTTTGGTTTGGGGATTCTAGATCTTGTTCTCAGTGATGAACTTGCTGCTATTACTAATAAAAAAAAAGATTGAGATGGCCGCTCATATGACATAGTCTAGATCCAATAGATTAAGCCTAATGTTTTTATGCATCATCATTGCTGTAAACATTAAAACATATCTCCTTAAGATGAAGAATGCTAAAGAATATCTTAATAATGTTAAGAAACATTTTTGATTTGCTGAAAATTCACTTGCTTGAAAACTTATGACTGAATCGACCACTATGTGTTTTGATGGAATCCGTACCATGAATGAACACATTATTAAGTTGACTAATGTGGCTACAAAGTTAATGAATCTAGATATAACTGTGGATGAGTCTTTTCTCATCCAATTTATCCTAAACTCTTTACCTCTAGAATATGGAGCTTTTCAATTTAATTACTACACCATTAAGGCTAAGTAGAATGCAAATGAGCTGCAAAGTATGTTGGTCCAATAAGAAGGAAACTTAAGTAGCAAAATGGTCATGTGACGCATCTGATTGTGAAAAGAGGAGCTAAAAAAAAGAAAGCTAGAGCGTGGCCAATCCAAGCTGGATGGATATAATCAATTTGCCTTTAAGAAGAAAAAGAAAAAAAAAAGTGTCACTTTTGCAAAAACTATTGGACACTTTCAAAAAGATTGCTATGCTTCGAATGGAACGGTAAGCTTATGACTTTAGTATGTTTCAAATCAAGCCTAATTAATGTTCATTCTATTACATGGTAGATTGATTTTGGCTTAAATACTCATATTTCAAATTCGACGCAAAGATAATTTTTTTTTTTTTCCAGTTTACTTTAGATTTCTTGCATTGTTGCATCTAAAATTTTGGTAAATGAATTATTTCAAATTAAGCTTGAACCATTTTGATCTAAATCTATCCTTACTCTGCATTAGAACTAAACATAAAATCTATAGATTTTAATAAAGTCTAGGAGTTAGTTGAATTGCTTGAAGAACATAAAAGAGTTGGGTGTAAATGGCTTTCTAAAACCAAACAGAATTTAAAGGGCAATGCCAAATGACATAAAGCTAGATTTGTAATCAAAGGTTTTAATTAGGAAGAAGGCATTGATTATAATGAGACATTTTCTCCTATATCAAATAAGGACTCTTTAAGAATTATTTTAGCACTGAAAGCTCATTTTATCTAGATCTAGAGCTGCACCATATGGATGTAAAGACTGTTTTCTTAATTGGGAGTTTATATGGCATAACCAGAAGGCTTCACAAAAGAGGGAAAACATGGTTTGTCTGTTAAATAAGTTCATGTATGAACTTAAACAAGCTTTCCAACAATGGCATCTTAAGTTTCATAATACTATTACTTCATTTGGGTTTAAGGAAGGCACCATTGTTAGGGATATATATATATATATATATGAAGACCAGTGGTAGCAATTTTCTATAAAAAAAAAAATTAAAATTAAGAATATGAGAGAAGCATTCTTTGTGATAGGAATAGAAATATTCTGAGATATATCACGTACATTGTTAAGATTGTCTTATAAAACCTACTTTAATAAAATTTTTGAAATATATAATATGCATAATTATGGTTCCTCTGTTATTCATATTAAAAAGGGAGATAAGTTTAGCTTAAGTTAATATTCTCAAAATGAATTAAAATGTAGAAGTATGGAAGATATTCTTTATTCTTATATTGTTGGTAGTTTGATGTATGTGTAGGTTTATATCAGGCTAGTTATTAGTTTTGTTCTTGGAATGTTGGATAGATATCAAAGTAACATGGGATTTGACTACTTGAAAACTACAAATAAACTTTTATGATACTTGTAAAGGATAAAGAATTAAATTTTCACATTTAGGAGGACGGATCACCCTGGGGTAATCGGTTATTCAGACTCAAATTTTGGAGGATGTGTTGATAGCAAGAAAAACACATTTCATTATGTTTTTTTCCTCTTGAAAGGGATTGTTTCATGGAAGGGTGCTAACATTTATTGTATCATCCACCATGGAAGTTGAGCTTATTGCCCACTTTAAGACTAAAAATCTTGAATTATGGCTGTAAAATTTTATTTCTGGGTTAGGTGTTATGTGTACCATTTTTAAACCTTGAAAATTTATTGTAATAATGTTGCAGCAATTTTATTTTTGAAGAATGATAGGTATATTAAGGTGGCCAAACATGTTAAGTTAGAATATCTATCTATTAAAAAAATTTAGAACTAACAAATATTAATTGATGATATTAATACTAGTGTTAACATAGCAAATCCACTTACGAAAGGGCTATCTCCAACGATGTTAATACAGTATGCTAAAAAGATGGATCTTGAGAATATCAACTGGATTATTTTATTTGTGGATTGCTTAGTACTTGTTTACTTGACATTATATTTTTTCTAATATCTATTAAAGATTTTCTGAACTTTAAAATTTTGCCTTGCAATATTTGTTTACATGCATGTGAATCGTTTGATGTGACAGAAATAGTCTTTTGAAAAAGATATTATTGGACCATTAACAATAGCTCACCTTTTAGGCTTTGCTAAATATGTCATTCATGACATAGCACATGAAAGGAACAATGCACTTGAATTACTATGGAATCGCCACGACTGTCATTAATGTTATATTTAATTAAGGCAAGCCATTGAGGTGATTCTTCTAATGTTATTGCACGCCTTATGTCTCCCATATCAAATATGACTGTAGGATTATTATACGGACCGAGTGAGACATTGTTGGAATTAACTAATTATTAATACCCATAATTAGTGTCCTAATAAACTGGTCGGTATAAGTATCCAAATTTGATAAGAATTTACTTAGAAGAGTTATTATTGGCAAAAGAATGAGTTAATCTCTTAATCATATTCGACTTTGACAGACAGTAGAGATTAAATGATTAATTAGGAAATTGGAATCTCTTTCTCCTTATAAATAGTGAATGAATTCCATCAGTTCATACGCATTAAAATTACAATACATTAGGGTTTTGGGGTAGGAGGGAGAAATCTTATTTTTCAAGAAGGTCTTATTTTTTTTGAAGCAGGATATTCAAGAGTAATATTTTGAGGTAGCTTTCCATATTTAGATTTTCATAGTAATGGCTCAAGGTAAGTGTTATTGAGTATATTATGTAAGTAGGCAAAATATATGAATATCCTAAATATCAAGATCTCGAGTATTTAATTAAATTATCATGTGCAAATTTAATTAGGAACTTACATTGATAATGGAATCATGAAATCACATAATATAATTTTTGCTAAATCCAAATTTACAAATAACGTTGTGGCTTTTAACTAAGTATCAGATTAGGCCTAAAACAGTATAATGCAATTTTTGCTAAATCTAAAATTACCAATACTGTTGTGGCTTTTACCTAAGTATTAGATTAAGCCTAATACAGTATATGATGTTACTTTAGGAAATTCGGATTCTGATATTGCGAGTAATATTCTCCACCCAAAACTCCCAAATTTTAATCACTTTCTCAAATTTTATCCAAGTCCTTGAGAGAATCAGTTGTTGCTCAATGCATTTATGCCTCCTACATGCCAATGTCATGCTCTTCCATGATGGTGTTCGTGCTTGCACGTCCTTTACACTTCTTCTTCTCGGCATCCTCAAGTATTCAATCGATGCCTATGTGCATATATATATATATTTATTTTATGCTGCGTGCATATATGTATATACTTACATTTTATTTTATGATGATTTTTGGTATTAATTTTTTTACAATGGTTTATTTAAATTTTTTACAAATTCATACAGTTTGGCATATTTCCTTATATCTTATTGTCCAAATTTGACTTCAAGTCAAATTTCCTAAATTTAATTGTTCCTAAATTTTTTTAAACTTGCTAAATTGATGTAGAATTTTTTTTTCTTCAAATGATGGTTAGGTCAATTTTTTTTCCCTTGTTCTTATGATTATAAATTGATTTAATAATCAAGATTATGTTTGTTCTAATTATTTCCTAATAATCCCAGGACAAAGTATAGGTTAATCAAAATTCAGAAAATATTAAAAACTATCAAAATTTAATACTTCTATTTTTTTAGTTTCCTAATTAGCATAATTGGATTCCTATTAAAAATTAGAATTTATAGAAATGTTCATGAAGTTTTGATGTTTCTAAGTTTGTTAAATGATTTCAATTTCCTTAGTTGAAGGTACAACGGAATATGTTATTATATTTTGTTATTGAGGTGGGAGTAATATCAAACGATTGTTTTATAATTGTGATTATGAGTAGTGATTCATGTTCTCTAGTTTAAGCTATGCATAAATGGTCATAGAGTTGTGAAAAGCATTGGTTATAAAAGGGGGTCATATCAATTTGAAAGTAAATTATTAGGTGGGATGTGAAATCAACTGTTAAAGGATTGTTCTATGATTGTGATTATCAGTAGTGATTCATATTATATCTAGTTTAAGCTATAGTAAATATTCATAGAGTCGTGAAAAGCATTGGTTATAAAAGAGGGTTGAATCAATATAAACATAAGTTCTTGGTATTTATTTATGCGTAGAGACGTTGTTCGGTATAGGGCATTACGAGTCATGAACAATGATAATGCAATTAGGACCATAACGGATGTACTAAATAAATGAAAAATTGACATTCATTTGCTGTAGCTTGTGATTTTTGATGGCATTCATAATTTCTTCTTGATTGCATCCATTCACTTTGGCTTCAAAAATTTCCTGACTCTTGACTAGATTTGGCTAACGTCTTTGATTTGGAATCCATCGGGTGAAAAATAATATGTGAATATCTGATTCCACTTCCTATTTTATGTACCTTTATAAATAAATTTACACGTAATATTTAATTAAATATATAGGATCTTGATCATCATGATATTCACATATTTTATCTATTTACATAATATAGTGAAGAACACATACCTTGAGCCATTGTTATAAAAATTTGAATGCGGAAAGCTAACTAAAAATATTGTTTTTGAATCTTATACTTTAATGAAGATAAAACCACTGGGGAAATAGGATTTGTCCCTCTTACCCTATAAACCCTAATTTGTTGCAATTTAGTATGTATGAATTGATGAAATTTATCTACTATTTATAGGGAGAGAAAGGACCCAATTGCTAATTAGTCATTTAATCTTCATCGTCTATCAAAATAGAATTTGGTTAGAAAATTAACTCAAAATCTTTTGTCAATAATAACTCCTCTCACTAAATCCTTATCAAATTTGGATTTTATATGGATTCCTTTCATAGGGACACTATAAATGGGAATTGATCAAATGTGTTCTTCCTACTATCAACATTGAAAAAATACATGTAGCGCTAATATCAAATAATCAACCCAACAAATAAGTGTGGAAAAATAAAAGTGACACAAGGATTTTAATGTGGAAACCTAAACCGAGAAAAACCATAAATTTCTTTCATTATATAAGTTAGTTTACAAAGTTATAACTACAAAGTTATAGAATCGAAACTCCTCGATCCCCTGTGTTGAAGCTTTGCTCATATCACAATGATAAATCCTTATTAGCGAAAGACCAATCTTCAAACCCTTGAAGATCATGACCAAAGTGTGAAGTTGTTTGGTTAAGAGAAGAAGAGAACTTTTAAAAGTGATGCAGTAGCTTTTTGTCTCAAGTTCTCCGTCTTATAGAAACTCTAGGAGAAGTTCTCTATTTATAAAACACTCCATCAATCCAATCTAACATAGGATTGTATAATTCGTTGCTTTCAAAATCTTACTACTCTAAAATCTTTTAGGAGTCTTTTCGAAATCTTTTAGGAACCTTTCCAATCTCATCGAGCTTTAAGAAACATTTCTTAAAGTATCCTCAACCTTATATTTGGAAACTTTCCAAAAAAACCTTCAACCCCATACCTTTGATACCTTAGCTAAATGCCTAAAAATACAAGTTTGAAATCATTGTTTGATTCACTAATTTGCCAAATGCGAAAATAAAACTAACATTCTACTCCTTTGGAAATTTTGTGACAAGACAATGCTCCAATATACAATCTAACAAAAATTTCAACATTCATAATATTTAAAATTAATCAAGCTAAACTCCACCTCAATATGTGAACTTCTAAGCTCCTCTTTCATCAATGTTTTTGTATAAACTTGCACACCACTGAAACAAAACACGTTGTGACAAATAATAAGTTTAAATAGATTTAAAATGATATAATTAAACTCTTCTTCCCCTTTTTGCCATAAAATTAACAGACATAAGACCTATATAATAAGGAGAAAAAGTATATGCAATTACTAATAAACCAAATAATCTCAAAGACAGATTATCCAACTAACTAACTAGAAAATTACAAACCAATATCCAACAAATTTCACAATCAAAATCATCCAAAAGCATTTTTTTTTATTATTATTTTTTTATGGCATGGTATCATCATAAACAAAAATATCACAAAAATTCGAAAATGTTTTCTCTGGTAAATCTAACGACTTATCAGTTACCCAGCTAAATACCTAGCGACTAGTAGATTTAAAATCCTGCAAAATTCACTAAGTTGTATGCTAAAAAAAAAATCATAGATAAAAATTAAACTGAAGGTAATTGAACCAAGTTTGAGCAATTAAATTATTAATTTATATTTTAATCTTCTCACGCACCATTTTAAATAAATTCTTAGAGTTTAGATAAATAAACAAATTGGAGAATCATCAAGGCATAAACTTGTAATACTTAAAATCTCTTAATATAACTCCATATAATGTTCAAGGCTATACAATTGATATTCTAAGTACACATGTGAATGTAAGAATCATCATACTGAATACAATAGAACACTAAAATTATAAATGCTGGAATACAATGCTCTTCATTGATTTTTTTATTTTTTTTTCTTTAGATTAGAGCATTCTTAGGAGATGTGTCCATAGCCATGGCACTTAAAGCACTGAATTCTTTTATTCTTTGAACCTCTTTGTTTGCCTTCACTGTCTCTACTAGAGTTTGAAGATTTTCCTTTCGTTTTAAACTTGTTAAAGATGTTATTTTGTGGAGGGTTTGACTTCTTTGCTTGTCGCTTTTGAATAAGTGATTTCAGTTTCTCAACAAGGGAGGTAATCTCCTCATTCTTCATGTCAGAATCACTATTGTCCGCAAGGCTTTCAACTTCTTTTTTGATTGCCTTGAAAGCCATCCATTTTGACTTTTAGGTTTTATCACATTGCCTTTGAAAGTTTGAAGAGAGCCAACCAAATCTTCCAGTTTCATCTCATTTATATTTCTCATCTTTTAGATTGTGTAACCTTTGACTCATACGAGGAAGGAAGAGATTGAAGAATTTTTTTGTTAATTTTAATATTAGGGATGGGCTCACTAAGATTGAAGCAAGAATTCACAACATCAATAAGTTGTCCATAAAAATGGTCAAAAGTTTCTAACTCTTCCATCCTTAATTCTTCAAACTTAGTGGTAAGTAGTTGTAGCATTAATCATTTTATCTTAGGGTTTTCCTTACGTGTCAATTCCAAAGTCAACCAAGCTTTTTTTACACTTCGATAACTAAAGATCCTTTGAAACTCATTAGGGTTGATGGCTACGAAAATTGCATTGATAGCCTTGAAGTTGTATTCAGTATTCTCTGATTTCTCTTTGGTCCATAGATTAATGCATTTTCTTCTTCAACACCTTCAATTTTGATCTTAGAAGTGCTTCAACCTTTTTAAATGGAGTTTCGGACTTTAACGTTCATAGAAATCAAGTTTGCTGTCATTCAGGCCTTCCGGTAGGCGTAATTGGAATCATCAAACCATAGGGGATGAGTACTTGATCCTCTTTCATGTAGTAAATCTATTGATGCTAGCTTGTCAAGATCTCACCTTCAATACTATGAAAAATTGACATGGAAACCCAAATTGAGAAAAACCATAAATTTCTTTCAAGATATAAGTCGGGTTACCAACTTACAACCACAAAGTTACCCAATTGAAACCCCCCAGTTACTTGTGTTGAAACTTTACTTGTATCACAGTGATAAATCCTTACTAGTGAAAAAACAATCTTCAAACCCTTGAAGATCATAAAAACCAACGTGTAAAGTTATTTGGCTAAGAGATAAAAAGAAGTTTTGAAGTAATGTATCAGCTTTTTGTCTCACGTTCTCTGTCATAAAGAAACCATAGGAGAGGGTCTCTGTTCATAGAACACTCAAGCAATTCAATCCTACATAGGATTGTATAATTTGCTACTTTCAAAATCTTACTGCTTCCAAAATATTTTAGGAGTCTTTTCAAAATCTTTTAAGAAACTTTCCAATCTTATCAAACATTAAGAAACGTTCCTTAAAGTATATTCAACCTTGCATTAGGAAACCTTCCTTAAATTATCTTCAACCTCAAATTAGGAAACTTCCCAAAAAAAATTTCAACCCTATACCTTTGACACATTAGCCAAATGCCAAAAGATACAAGTTTGAAATCATTATTTTATTCTCTAATTTTTCCAACTATGAAAATAAAACTAACAAACACATCCTCCAAAATCTAAGTCTTAATAACCAATTATCTCAAGATGATCAGTCCTCGTAAACATAAGCATGTAATTTTTTATCTCACGCAAATATCTTAAAACTTTATTTGCCATTTTTCAAATGATCAAATCCCAGACTACTTCGGTATATATCTAACATCCTAATAACAAAACTAATATATGACTTGATGCAAACTTGTGCGTACATTAAACTCACAACCATAAGGATATTATATTCCAATTCATTTTTGGACGTTAACTTAAGCTGAACTTATCTCTCTTTTGAATTGGAAGAACGGTGGAGCCACAATTATGTATATTAGACATTTCAAAAACTTAATGTAGACTTTATGAGATAATCCTAACAATCCATGTGATTTATCTCAGAATATTTTGATTGCTATCACAAATGATGTCTCTTTTATAACTCTTATTTTAAAATTTTCGAAAGAATATTATTAGTTTCACATAGTAAACCTTGGTCACTGCTGGTTATAAGTAAGTTATCAACATATAGTACTAAAAGAAAAATTTGCTTCTAAGGGTCTTTAGTTATATACACCTAACAATGGTGTTTTCCTTAAACCCAAATAGAATAACAGTATCATGAAGTTTAAGATACTATTGTTAGGAAGTTTTTTTAAGTCTGTATATTGACTGCTTTAACAGACAGACCATGTTCTTTTCCTTCTTTTATGAAGCCTTCTGTTGTGCTATATTTGTTCTTCCAAACTCCTATTTAAAAAAATAGTTTTTTACATCCATTTGGTGCAGTTCTAAATCAAAATGAGCTACCAGTGCTAAAATGATTCTTAAAGAGTCTTTCTTTGATATAAGAGAGAAGGTTTCATTATAATCAATGCCTTCTTACTGATTGAAACCTTTGGCTGCAAGTCTCCCTTTATGTCGTTTGATATTGCACTTTGACTCTTGTTTAATTTTGAAGTTGCACTTGATTCTTTCGTCCTTCATGCCATTCTATCAACTCCCAGGCTATATTAAAGTCCATAGATTTTGTCTCGACATACATGGCATCAATACAGTTGGTAGAATATTATTACTATTAATGGTTTCAAAATATGTAACCAGATCATTAGTATCACCAATATTATACTCAAATTCTTGTAAATATACTACATAATCATGGCAGATCTCCTATTTTTATAAGATTTTTTAATGCTACTTTATGTGATGCATCTACATTCAGGTCATTAGTTACAATCTCATTGTGGGAAATGTTAGGTTGCTGATCATTCATTTATTGTTCATTATTATTGATTGTATCAACATTATTAGGAACAACATGAATATTATGAATCAAAGATAAGAGAAATTGTACCCTGATTTCTTGAATGATTGTATCCTTAATTTTATCACTCCCATTCACTTCACCATTCCCATTGATTTTATCATTCTCAATGAATCTGATATTTTTTGTTTTCAAAAATTCTTATAGTATGGTTAGGATAGTAAAATCTATGTCTTTTTGATTTTTCTAGATACCAAATAAAGAAATAAGTAATTGTTCTTGGTTCTAGTTTATTTTCATATGAATTATAGATTCTTGTGTTAGTTGGACAACTCCAAATATGCACATGTCTCAAACTAGATTTCTATCATTTCCACAATTCAAAAGATGTCTTTAGAACTACCTTATTAGGAACCGTATTTAGACATACACAGTAGTTTTAAGAGCATGCATCTATAAAGACATAGGTAACTTTGTGTTACACATCATGCTCGTATCCATATCTATAAGTGTACGATTACACCTTTCATCTACACCATTCTACCAAGGTTTACTTAGAATTATATATTGTGCACAGATACTTAAACGATTGAGGACTTTAGCAAAAGGTCCACATGTGTTAGTATGTATTACATTTAGAAGGTGGGTACTTCTTGTAACTCATTTCTTTGTATGTTTGGTCTGTTTACCTTTAATGCAATTCACCCACACGCACACACCAAAATCAACCTAATCCATATCTGGGGGATTTCTTTCACCTATTAATCTCTCCATTCTTTTCCTAAATATGTACCCTAATATTTTATGCCACAAGTAAGATAAGTGCTTATCAGATGAACTCATTTAGTTCTTATTTATCATGCATAGTAAGGAGAAATTCAGAGAAAAAGGGGCTTAAGGTTAACTTTGACACAAGTCATTCACCAAAATTCCAAAACCAACAACGAAAAAAATTCTTAAGCAAACTAAAAGTGTTATTCTTGAATTCAAATGAAAAACCATTAGTAGCAAGTTTTGATAATGAAATTAAGTTGCGAAAATAGAAGGAATATAAAGTGTATTATCTAAAACAAAATCCATAATTCAAAAGTGGGTGAAAGGTTCCAATGGCTTCAGCTGGGGCTTTCGTTCGATTTCCCATGAAAAGAAATGTTTCATTTGTCTTGTGGTCCGGGTTATAAGTTATCTCTGCATCGAGTTTGAAATTTAAGTATTTGAACTAGAATCAATCCAATAAGTATTAGAAGGAACATCAATTAGGCTTGATTTGAAATATACTAAAGCCATAAGCTTACCTTTCTTTTCAAATCATGCCTTACGTTTTAGGCAATATTTCTGAAATTGCTCGTTCTTTTTGTAAAAATAACATCACTTTTCTTTTCCTTCTTAGAGGCAGATTGATAAGATCCATCTAGCTTGGATTGACTATGTTTAATGCCTTTTCCAACTCTCTTCTTTTTAACTTTTCCTTCCATCATCAAATGCAATACATGACCATTTTGTTGCTTAAGTCTTCATTCTTCTTGGACTAGCATACTTTGCAGCTTAAGTCTTTATTCTTCTGAGGCAAAGAGTTTATGACAAACTAGATAAGAAAAGACTCATCTATGGTCATGCGTAAAGTCTTTAATTTTGTAACAAAATTGGTCACCTCAGTAATGTGTGACCACACTCAGTTTGTGTATTCTCTCTCAAGTATAGGAGGGTGGTTGTAGTTTTGTCTAGGTGAGCCCCAGGTCATCTCCACAGGGAGCAAGTGATCTCTCATTGGCCTATGAACTGCAAAATCATCATTCTCCCCATGAACACTTACATCATCACCTAAATGAGCCATTGAGTCAAAGGATATGGAATTAGTGAATGACAATGTAGTGTAAGACTCTGAGCTCGAAGGTTGGTAGGATGGGTCTTCCGGTTCAATATTTCCTATTAAGACTCTACCCGACCTTAGGAACATACAACTGACACGACTCTCGAACAAATCCTAAGAATATATGTACCGAGGCAAAGAAAATTAAAATAAATTAAAATAAAATATTCACAAGAGGGATGGAACGAGTTTACTCGATTACTCAAGTGCGCTCGTCGTTTGAAAATGATGGCAAGACCTCTTCAAGATGCTGCGAAAGTTCATCACGTTACCGTCGCTCCCCGGCAATGGCGCCAAAAACTTGACCACACTCAGTTTGTGTATTCTTTCTCAAGTAGAGGAGGGTGGTTGTAGTTTTGTCTAGGTGAGCCCTAGGTCATCTCCACAGGGAGCAAGGTTACGTGACTAATAATGGGAACACTTTTGGAAATACTTGCAAAAAAATAATAAAAAGAAAAGGGAAAAGAAAATCTTTTGAGCTTTTTGAATTGGGTTCAAATCAACTATTTGAAAATAAACTCAACTTTAATTTAAGAAAACTAACGAAAGGATGAAATCTAAAGTAGGAAAAGTTCTTTGACTGAAAAGACACTTGACCTCAATCCATTCCTGTAGTGGCATCAAGATGTTAATTTGGATGTTTTTGCTCAATCTTACATCCACACATGTAGTGTAAAATTGGAAGATTTATCTTTAAAAAAAAAACTATTTTCGTAATAACCATAAAATCAGGGTTTTGAAATGGGTTTCAAATTCATTGGGACATTGAATCAAACACTTGGTTTGCACGAGCATCAACTCGTAACCAAGGTTTAATTATAACACAAGTGATTCGATTTCTAGGTATAAATCTAATTTCTACACTTTTCACGAATTACTCACTAATTATATTTCTTTGAAATTCTTTCAAGCCAAAACACACATCTTTTCGCCACTACGATCTTAGATTGAAGCCAAGGATGAACCCTAGCCTACTATGCTTAAATTTACCATTTGAACAAAGAAAAGAACACACAAATTTTCCATTCAATCTAAACTTTAGATAACAAACAGGAAAACAGAATTGAAATTGCAAAGCAAGAAATAAAGTAAGTAGGAAATGAAATTAACAAGAGACGAATTCACTTACAAAGCTTGTAAACTTAGGAGAAAAAGATGAAAGAACTTTTAATCAAAACCTTACTCTATCCAAAAGCCAAAAAAACAAAAGCGTAGGTTTAAGTCTGACCTAAGATGTATTTATAGGTCACCAAACAACAAGGGCAAAAGTGTAACTAAAAAATTCAGATAAAACACGAATGGTTCAACTTTTATACGCAGTGGGGCACCCGCCTGATAGCACGAAACTGCTCACTCTCTGGGGTGGTAGTCGGGGCACCCAGGGTTCATAGCGGGGTACCCGGGGTGATAGTCGGGGGGCCCGGACTCCAGGGTGGGGCTCCCACCTGACAGCATTGAAACTGCTTACTCTTTAGGGGTGCTCGGGCTTCCTATGGGGTGTCCGGCTGAACTCTATCTTTACCTGTAGCTTCTTTTCTCCTCATTTCTTGCTCATTTGATCATCTCTTCTCCTCCAATGCTTAAAATGTCCTCATGTCCAGCAAAAGAATGTTAATACCTGCAAAATCCCATGATAACAAGTATTAAGTTAAAAATCCAATAACTCGTGGCAAATAGACACTCAAACTGCTCATGAATGGGTGTTGAACCATAGTTGTATAGCAATTTATACTAACAATCAATGTGCTTATTCATTTTACCAGTATTATCAAAACGCATAATGATTAGGTCAATCATAAGTTTTTTTAGCAAGTGATTTTTCAACAATCGAAAATGTTCCTTAACATTATTAAGAAATTAATTATCATTCTTTGTCTCAGAATGAGATGTTTTAATGTTTGCGGCAGTATTTGTGTG
This sequence comes from Sideroxylon spinosum, assembly GCA_003260245.2. NCBI lineage: Eukaryota > Viridiplantae > Streptophyta > Magnoliopsida > Ericales > Sapotaceae > Sideroxylon > Sideroxylon spinosum. The sequence continues at coordinate 1,018 of QLOD02135849.1, read as the reverse complement.
CGAAGAAATTAAGCTCAACCTGTTGGATCTAGACCATACCATATAAGTGGTCTTTTCAGCCTCGCTGCTCTTATTCGTAATAGCAGTAGGTTTATCAAAGAGAAGGTACATATTAAGGCCTAGAACTACCAAACTAAACTAGACTTGCTCATACCACTAAGAAAAATTAGTATCATCAAATCTAAAGATGCTTGAGGCTTGGGAATGAAGTACACTGGATTTGGAACTACCACATTTACTAAACATGCTTACATGTCAATTTCACTTCTAAGACATAATGAACAATTATGCAGGGAAATAATAAGTTGTTGATTTGTAAAGATATTTGATTGGGTGAAATATTATTAAGAAAATATGCCATCTGTGGATTTTCTGTATTTTCCTAATAAAATAATTTATCACCCATATTAATTATTCAATCAATATAATTAGATAATCAAATTATATAACTGAGTAAATAATAATTTTTATTGCTTTAATAAAATATGAACAACCCGATATTTACTATTATATTTGGGCTTATGGGCAGACAAAATATACATTGTATGAGTACAAATTTTGTAATCCAATATTCATAATAATAAATTTTAAAATACTCTGGTAAATATTTAATTTAAGCATAATATGGACATTAGAATTAATTATAGTCATAAAATTAATATTCACAATAATGAATTACAGTATCAAACCATTCATAATGTGAATGTTAGAATTAATTATAGTGACTAAAATAATTAATCCATTTAATTTAATCATTGAACATAAAAGAATATTATTATTATTTTCTTAAGGTTTTCCAAAATACAAACAAAGGAAAACAAAATAAAAAAATAATAACAAAACTTTAAGAGCTTTCTTCGGAAATTTAGATGGCCATCAATTGATTAATTCAAACAAAATCAATATTTTTGAAGTCAATCAAAGCACACAGGAATTAAGAAATTTTCATGGTAATGTGGGATTTCGTCATGATTTAACAGAGGCAACTCAAACGGACAGTCAAACTCGAGCCTGGATA
>QLOD02135834.1:0-21108 GCA_003260245.2 Sideroxylon spinosum | reverse complement strand
GTATCAAATTACCCATTTCCACCATTGAAATGGCTTGGCTACAATAGCCTACCAAAATAGTTTATAAGATGTCTATATATAATATACATACATATATTTTTTCTTGTGAGTTTATATAATTTTCTATTATAATTTGTAACGACCTGCATCTACACTGTACAATATTATTTGCTTTGGGTTTCATTACTATTTTTCAAGGGGTAACCCATCTTAGTGCTGCCCCACATTGAGCATGCTTATCAAATTCAAAACGGACAATATAGTAATGTGTAAATGCAGATCGTTATAAATGGTATTAGAGTCAATACCCAACTAGAAGTGTAGGGCCACATGGGGCAAGTGCCATGTTAGGGAGAGAATTGTGAGAAACTGTGAGGGACCTATGCCTATAAAGGACTCAGCCTATGAGAGAATGAACCTAGGGGTGGAGAAAAAAACAAAAGCAGCGCATTCTATTCCACATCGCCCTAATAGAAGAAAAAAGTGGCATAAATTAAATATTTGACATCTATAAAAAAAAAGCATTTTAAAGTCGTAAGCATACTAGATTTAGTGAGAACTCTAGGGTTAAACGTGCTTTACTAGGGATAGTACCAAGATGGGTGACCCCTCAGAAACAGTTAAAAAACCCAAACCTGATAATATTTTACTATTTAGATGCAAGTCATTACATAACCTAATTGTTGTACATCTTGATTATGACATTTGAAATTAGAATGTGTAAATGACTGATGAATCTTGCAAATAAGAACTCGATTGTTAATTTAGTTATGGGCTGTTCCCCTTATGTTATGGTCGTAGCCAGTAGCTCCTAATATTGATCAATGTGGTGACCAGCATATCTTCATAGTTTGCGTGGTTCTTGAAAAGGTATTATTTTGGATTATGGATTGCTAATCCTAAGTGCATGGATATAGATGGTCCTTGAAAATACCCTATGTGTGCAATTAGGTTTAGGTGAAGTGGCGAACTAGCACACCACCATATCCATGATCACAGAACTTCACTTTGAAGGTATACAAGATTAACACTCTATGAAATGCTTGCTTTATTTTTATTATTGTAATGTCAATTATTCATGTTATTTACTGTATTTCATAATTTTTAACTGATGCATCCTTATTATACCATATAGTCATGATCACTGCATGAACTCACCTATATACTATAATAGCATGCCCATATCATTTAGGCTCTCTAGGAAGTTTGACGGCTCGATTTAGTAACTCACTCTCACCGTAAAAATTATTTTTCAGATTAAGATATGATTATTATTGTTGTTCTTTTTTTTTTTTTTTTTTTTACTTAGAGGGTTTGATTACAAACTACCTATCATATATTTTATACTGGATTGTGATTATTTATATTGTAATTACTTTTATTGTAATTGTTAGAAATGTAATGATTGGTTGTAAAACTATTTTTATTTAGTAATGTATGGATTCAAATTATTAATTTTATATGATTTCGAGGAATGTTTTAATATTTTGATTTTATTTATTAATATATATAGGCTCCATACTCGACTTAATTATCAAACCACGGGACTTAATCCTAAAATAAAATTTATTTTTCTCTCATATTCAGTTCCACGTGACTTAATCCAAAGTTACAATCTGCATTTTTGGCCTGGGAAAATCTGGGGATTACACATATTGTTTTAAGATTAGGAAATATATAACAAGATAATGTGGTAATATATATATATATATATATATATATGTATGTATATATATCTTAGTAAATTAATTAATCAGAAGAAAATATTTCATAGAATGATGGATTGGGCACATCACATGCATTTCTCATTGCAATATTCATACGATGTATGATGGCGCTCTAAGAAGGTGGTGTTAGGCTGTAATTCACCGTAGTTACATAGACTTCTATATATATGTATATGATATAGTAAAAAGGTAAACGTGGAAAGGGAGAAGGGGGAGTCAAGTGCGTATCACCCATTTTTATCAAGTAGCTTGGAAGGGAAAATATCATAATGATGGTTCCATTGAGGTAAATGTTAGTGTTCGTAGCAACTTGGAAAGCCTTCAGATGCACGCACTCTACAACCATTCTAACCTTTCTTTCCAAGCCACCGTATCTTTGAAAGACGGAATTTCGTAGCTACTACTTGGAAACTTTCACTATATAATCCTCATCTCACCATGTGAGCTTTCTCCATGCATGTGGGAGACAATGGCCACTTGTTTTCATTGTTTTAGGGGCCTATCCTTCTTACTTTCACTTTATTTTTTTCCTCAGTCAATCTCCATGTCTAATGTATTTATGTGATTGTTTCATAAAAGAGCTCTCTACCTATAGCTTTTTCTCTTTTTTTTTTTTTTTTTTCGAATTAAGGATCTCATTAATTTTGTCATTTAATAATGTTTTGGTTCTTCTTTTACATATATACAGGTTTACATAGTTTACTTAGGGCTAAACCGAATCTAAACTCCACATCTTACTACCACTCATCATCTTCAGCTCCTCTCTAATGTCTTTTCAAGGTACTATAATTTCTAGCTAGCTCAAAAGCTTTACTGATGATAATCTCTCATTCTTCTTATTGAAATTTTAAAAATTAATCAACTAATTAGAGCCAAATCTTAACTAAAATAACATTATCTTTTGATTAATTCTCTATCGATCTTGATATATAGGAGAGAAGAGGCAGAGAAATCCATGCTGTATAGTTACAAACACAGTTTCTCAGGTTTCACAGCAACCCTAAATTCAACCCAAGCAACAGCCTTGGCTAGTAATAAACTAACCCTTAATTCACTCAAATTTCTCTAAAATATATGTTTCTCATATATAGAAAACTTTCTTAAGTGGGTTTTGTTACTGAGCAAGTCACGAAAAAGGAAGTAAACAAATTGCAGAAATGGATGGAGTTGTATCAGTGTTTAGGAGCAGAATCCTCAAGTTGCACACCACAAGAAGTTGGGATTTCTTGGGGCTTACCATAGCAAGCAGCGAAGCAACTCCATTGCAACTAGCCTACGGGAACGATGTTATCGTTGGAATCTTTGATTCAGGTCTTCAAGCTTTCCACTTAGATGGATAAAATTTTCCTATATTTAATTATAACCCTAACATAATTAATTGTTCAATTTCTTATTAATTTCTCCACTGTCTTTTTTTTTTTTAATTTCTCTAGTACCCTCATTGTATCTATAATATATATACATATATATATATCTATATATATATGTACCCACAAAGTTTATAATAGCTTTTGTATGAGCATGCAAGCATGCTTGTTTGTCCAACTAATGATCAATATTCTCTCATGTCAATTATACGAAGGCAAGATTTGCGTCCTTCTAAACCTATTGCCCTTTTGACTATTAATATACGTTAATTAATCAATCCACCCACAGAATCTCCCATAGGTGGCAATTCACATAGATTAATTTCCACATTTTACTGAATATATAGAAGGAACTACCTAGATCAACTTATCCATCCCCTTTGTTTAACAATTACATGAAGTTGTGAATGGTTTTTCAATTTTATTCTCGGTTGGAGACTACATCACAACTAAATTTAGTTGATTTATAGATCTCTTATGAATCCATATGCTTAAATTATTATATATGATTTACAAGGTATCTGGCCGGAATCTGATAGTTTCCAGGAAGAGCCAGGCACAAAACCAATCCCAAGATCTTGGAAGGGAAAATGTGCCCCCGGAGAAATGTTTGAACCGAAAAAGGCATGCAACCGGAAGCTAATCAGCGCTCGTTACTACCTCAAGGGCTTTGAGGAACAATTCGGCCCCCTAAACACGAGCAGCAACTCGGAATACCGATCAGCCAGAGATTCAAAAGGGCACGAGACTCGTACAGCTTCAATAGCCATTGGATCTATAGTTAAAAATGCGAGCTTTTCGGTTTTGCACAGGGAACTGCTAGGGTAGGAGCCCCCAAGGCTCGGCTAGCAGTGTACAAAACTTGATGGAGTAGAGATTTTGATGGGAGATGCTCGGAAGCTGATATACTTACTACGTTTGACGATGCAATTTGTAACGGAGTTCACGTGATATCGGCATCTTACGGCGTTTCGCCGCCGTTGTTGCCGTTCTTTGCATCGAGCGCTGATATTGGTTCGTTTCATGCTATGCATGTGGGTGTTAGTGTTGTGTTCTCTGCGGGCAATTATGGACCCTATCCTTCTCTGGTCCAGAATGTTGCCCCCTGGAGCCTTTGTGTGGCTGCTTCTTCTATTGATAGAACATTTCCAACCCGAATATTGATTGATAGTAAACTCTCATTCATGGTAATTTTATTTAGTTAATTAGAGCTGTGAAAAAAACATTTATTTATACATTCCAAGTATTTATTACATTATCCTATTGCCCCTCGGGCCTAAGCAAAATGAGGGGTTTACTGATTAAAAAAGAAAAAAAACTATCACTAAAAAATATTTTTAGCCTTTGGTTGCATAAAAAATTGTAACTTTTAGTAATTTTTTACTTTTATTAAATAAAAAGTTTTATAGCATAGTAAAAATTTGAAAATTTTAATAATTTTAAATAATTTTTAACAACTTTTGATTGTATAAAAATTTAGATGTTGTCAAATAAGCAAAAATTAAAAATTACTAAAAGTAGCACTTTTTTTTGTGGCACTAAACGGGACATAGTTAGTTATGTAATATATCTATATTTTGTACTTAGAAATATTTTATTTTATTTTTTATATTGTATTATTTTATTTATCACTATATTAATGATAGTTCTAGTGATAAATTATAATTCTATCACTAATTTTAAAAATTATTTATTTTAAAGTGATGATTAGTGTGCTCGTTAAATGTATGTGTTTGTATATATATTGATCAAGGAAAGTCAATAATTGTCACTATATATCGTCAATGTTGCACTTTTTTTGAAGAAATGGTATCATCGAATAAATTTTTACACATTTAGCTATTAATTATTCTATCACTAAAATTCAAGCTTAGTAGTGCTTAATTCCCTTCCTTTTTTTAATTAACTAGGTTTCTTGTATTGTTTTGCACAAATTTTTTCATTTAATCTTGAATAGCTAGCTTTAGTCATTTGCTTTCTTGCTGTTTCAATTCTATGTGATCACCCTATCAAGTCATAGAAACAAAAGCATGCATCAGATGAAACAGATACCAGCCCTGCATGAGTTTCTTTTTAGTGTCACAAAACACCATAATTAAAGATCGAAAAGTGCAACTCCAGTTGTTCAATTTCACTTTTATATGCTTTTTTTTTCAACCTCCTCATGCATTCATACATGCAACATTGTTTGGTAGTGCTCATAGATTTTTATATTTATATATACGTTGATTAGTCCTGTAATTGTCCAGGGAGAAGGCTTTGTTGTCAAAAAAATAAAGGAAAAGCTGGTGGATGCCATTGACTATTTCTACGATGGGTAACATCTCTCTCAAGAATATCACATGTGAACTTCACCAAAGTAGAGCTAGTCGATCTTAATTAAATATAAGCATATTAAAATACTTTAATATATGAATATTAGAACTAAACAACTGAAAGGCATCTAGAATATATATGCACTTGTATATAGTTACACAAAATGATGAGCTAGAGATCTAATTAACTGCTGCCAGTTAATGAACTATACAATATTTACCATCTCTCTACCATTCATTGAGAAAGACATTCTTACATACATATGATGACATAATGCATATATATATTCATGCCACGGAGGGTTTGCAAGAGAGAATGTGATAAAAAAGAAACCAGCTATAGGGAAGGTACTCCTATGTTTTTCTACAATATGAGCAGTGACAGTTGAGATGGCAGAAGCAGCAGCAAGGAATATGAGTGCCTCAGCCTTGATCTTCGTCCAGCCTATAGACACCCAGATCCCTGGTGTTGATACAATCCCCACCATCCTTGTAGACATTATCGAAGGGACCAAAATCTTTCATTATTATACCCAATCTCGGACGTAAGTGTGTGTATAACCATAATTTAAGCTATGGAAATATATGTTCATGTATATATATTTATATTTATATTTACACTGTTGTAATCATAGCTGCTAGCTGATTACACCAATTATCATTTCACTCAATCAAGAATGAATAGAGTGGTTTAATTACTAGGAATTACTCAAATCAAATTTTCTCAAATAAAATAAAAATAAAAAATGAGTTGAATAAAGTTTAATTATGAAAAGAATATTGCACAAACCTATATTCTTTATAAGTACTACATGCGATTCATCTATTGATCGCTTGTCCGTTATCCATCTTGCTTCTTCAAAGAATAAGAGTATTTGAAATGATGTTAGGGAACTTCATGGAGTCAAGAGATTATCTTATCATGTATGTGTTTACTTTAGAAGCCGTAAAAAATGGAAATACAATGTGTCACATTATTATTATTCCAAACTGTGATTATATATAGATGTGTGTGTATGTATGTATACTCATAGTGCATTATAGTGGCTACTCTAACACTGCAATTAATGCAATTGAGAAGGCTACCCATAGTGCAAATATTACCAAGTATGACTGTCATCAAAAAGTCACCAGCACCCGCAGTCGCTTTGTTTTCTTCCAGGGGACCAAGCTCTCTTTCACATGATATTCTCAAGGTGAGTGTTACTTGAATTTTATGTGTCTATATATATTCCATTTCAATTAGTGCATGTATGTCTATATGGGCCACTTAACTTTTTAGGCGTGGTTCGGTATCAAAATTAACTTTGGTTTTCTTTAATTTATTTTTGTTTTATATGAATTTTATTACTAAATTTTATTTTAAACTTCTTAATCGCATTCGTATAAAAACTAAAAGAGTAACTTTTTATTTTTTTTTTCCAAATGGACATAAATTTTTTGATTTGCTGTATATATATTATGAATGCATTTAACATGTCCAAAAACTACGACTTATGGAAATAAATCAAAATTTGGTAAAACAAATCCATTTAAGACTAAAATTAGATTTAAAAGTTGAAAAAATGGAATTAGTATCCAAACTAAGCTTAGCACAAAGTGTATAGAAGTTGGTACATCTGCATGATTAAAATAAAAATAGGCATTATGGTAGTTAATCTGAGTGACCCAAAATACAAAAGCAAGGAAAAGGGTGGGTAACAAAAGGGGTCCAAAGGAAGCAATTTGGTTCAACAATTGTGTATTCTGTATGATTGTTTGCTGCACTAAGAAAAAAGAAGAAAAGTTTACTTATCTTTTTTGGATAAAAAGTTCTTTTGAGAAGCATGCATGTACATATATATCTGACAAGAATTTTGCAAAAACGCATTGCTTCTATATATATTTTTCTTTTCCGTCAAAAAGTACCTAGGGGATTACTATAAAGTACATATAACTATATATGTATAGTTAATTTTTCTTGGGGCTCAAAATTCTTATTAATAGCAAAACATATATTTCACAAGAATTTCGCATGATAAAATTAATAATTAGCATACATATATATGTAGCAAGGACTCCACGTATGCTATTGGATTTGATCATCAGGTAAATAATGGTCACTTAATTTGCATAGTTAGTTAATTAATCTCTCTCTCTCTCTCTCTCTCTCTCTCATAATTAATGATGATGGTTGTCTCAAGTGCAGCCAGACATAACTGCTCTAGGGATCAATATATTAGCAGCATGGCCACCCAAGAGTCCACCGAGTCTTGATCCAGCCGATCGACGGTCTGTGGACTGGACCTTTCTATCAGGTACATCAATATCATGCCCTCATGTATCAGGAGCAGTTGCCCTCCTCTGCACACCCTCAATGGTCTCCTGCAGCTATCAAGTCTGACTACAGGTACATATAACATATATTTAATTAATTAATAATATAAACAAAGAACATTAATAACTTAATCATAGATAACCCTTTAATTATGCAACTTTATAGATGTACACACAAAAACATTCTTAGGCCCTGCATGCGTGGACCATGCATCCCTTATAAATGATATATCTAGAACCAAAGGCTGTTCGTAGACCTGACCTAAATATATATAGTACCATTATTCCGTTTATAAGGCTCTCCTAAATAGATATAGTACCATTATACGGTTTATAGGGCTCGGAAGGATTCTCGCTTGGACATATCTACATCATTCACTTACCATAGAAAAATTAAAGATCAAGTTCAATAACGGATACTCTTCCCAAATTAAGAACCGGTTTGGGATAATAAAACTATCCACACCGTATCAAAATTTCGTATCATTTATCAGTTAACTTTAAACCGTTGATTTTTAAATAAAACATAATATTTTATGACTATGATGGTTTAAACGAAATACACCCGTAATTACGGATGACAATCAGTACAAGCTAAGAACAACAGTGATTGATTCAGAAAAAATCAACGATAAGGCTAGCATTTTTGGGTTTGAGAAAGATTAGCTCTGAAACTTTTTTTTTATTTTTGTATGATTTTCTTTATCAAAATTTAATTTTTTTAATAGGCTTTAGGTTTATTATTACATCTAAAAAAAAAATGCTTTCAAAAAAGTTTGACTTAAAAAAAAAATGAAGAAGAAGAAGAAGAAGAAGAAGAGAGGAGCTAATCCTTCCCAATCCGAATTCTATTGGTTTGCAGCTCAAATCCAGCAAGAATTGTTTGTGTAAAAGTGTACAATACATGCTTATGTGATCCCAAAAGAACTACAATGTTTCTCACTTTACATTTCTGAGAGTGAATCATATATAGAAACAAGGAAAGTGCCTACTAATTGCAAAAACCAAGACTTTATTTGGATTACTGATCTCAATTAATTAATATTACAAGTAGTTTTTCAATTTTGGTGACTATAGTTTGAAGGAAATGCAATTCAACTATAAAAATATATGAAATCATACTAACGTGACAGCGATAAAGTTGTATCAAAATAGACTTCTATAAATTTATTATTTTTAAGTGATAATATGATTTCTTTGATTCTCTTATAAAATTTGTATAGCTGCGTAGCATTACGTACACCATTAACAATTAAATAGTTACAGCTTACAAGGATTTCACCATAAAGTTAGAATTAATGTAACTTGATAGCTTATTCACAGAAAAATATATGAATATCTCCAACTGACCAGTATTAGGAACTGGTTCTTATTTGGATTTGAAAGACACTTTCGTTGTACCGTCTTTTAGACGGAATTTGGTTTCTATTTCTTTGTTGGACAAATCTGGATATCATTGTTCATTTGGAAACAATCAGTTTAGTCTTTCGTTAAATTCAAAATGTTATTGGTGCTGGTTCATTATATGCATATGATAACCTATATTTGCTTGATACTATTGTATCATATCATGAAACCCTGCACGTGGAATCACGTGGTACTAAACGCAGATTAAACAAAGAAAATTCAGCATCATTATGGCACAAGCGATTGGGTCATATCTCAAAGATAGAATTGGGAGATTTGTGTCTGATGGAATTTTGGATTCCCTTGATTTTTCAGACTTTGATGTTTGCATTAATTGCATTAAGGGAAAACAGACCAAAACTAAAAGATTGGGTGCCAACAGAACTTCAGATGTCTTAGAATTAATACATACGGACATTTGTGGACCATTCCCTACGACTTCTTGGAATGGTCAATAATATTTTATATCATTCATAGACGATTACTCATGCTATGGGTACCTATATCTCATTCATGAGAAGTCTCAGTCACTGGATGTGTTCAAAGTTTTTAAAGCTGAAGTTGAGAATCAACTCAACAAATGATTAAGAGCTTCAAATCTGATCGTGGTGGTGAGTACTACGGCAGATATGACGGTTCAGGAAAACAACGTCCAGGACCATTTGCTAAATTCCTAGAGGAATATGGAATCGTTCCATAGTACACCATGCCAGGGTCTCCTAGCATGAATGGTGTAGCTGAGAGACGAAACAGAACTCTAAAGGATATGGTAAGGAGTATGATTAGTCATTCTACTTTACCAGAATCACTCTGGGGAGAAGCAATAAAGACTGTAGCTTATATTCTTAATAGAGTACCAACTAAAGCAGCTGCCAAAACACCTTATGAGCTTTGAACAGACAAAAAGCCTAGTTTAAAGCATTTTCACATTTGGGGATGTCCAGCTGAGGCAAGGCCTTATAGGCCATATGAAAATAAATTGGACTCCAAAATAGTGAGCAGTTACTTTATTAGTTATTCTGAGCGATCTAGGGGCTACAAATCTTATGATCCCACACTTAGGTCAATATTTGAAACAGAAACTGCAACATTTTTTAAGGATGTTGATTTTGGGGGAAGAAATAAGGTTAGAGACATTGTCTTTGAGGAGGAATCGGTTTCGATCCCTACTATTGTTTATGATAATGTACAGGTTTCCATACCTATCATTGATCGAGAAGGAAATCAGGAATCTCAACAAGACAATGTTGAACAACCTCCCATCCAGAATGAGGTAGTTATTCCAGAAGAACAAAATCAACAACCTCCAAAACTAAAAAGATCCACGAGAGAAATGAGAAGTGCTATCCCAGATGATTATATAGTTTTTCTCCAAGAACGTGAGAAAGATATTGGAATGGTGGAAAATGATCCAATCAACTTTCATCAAGCTATGCAGGTTTCTAATTCTCAAAAGTGGATTGATGCCATGAATGAGGAGTACAAGTCCATGCAAGATAATAAAGTTTGGGATCTTGTTCCATTACCAGAAGGTATGATACCCATTGGTTGTAGATGGATATTTAAAACCAAGAGGGATTTGAAAGGTAATGTGGAAAGATATAAGGCTCGTCTTGTAGCAAAAGGCTTTACTCAAAAAGAAGGCATCGACTTCAAACAGACCTTCTTTCCAATTTCTACGAAACCCAAAGGATATGGTTTTTATATTAAAGAAATCTATCTATGGGCTCAAACAAGCTTCCCGTCAGTGGGACCACAAATTTCATGAAGTAATTATCTCGTTTGGTTTTGAGGTAAATGCTGTGGATGATTGTGTATATCACAAGTTCAGTGGGAGTAAGTATATTTTACTGGTTTTATATGTTGATGACATATTGCTTGCCACAAATGATATAGACATGTTGTATGAAACCAAGGGATTTCTAACAAAGAATTTTGAGATGAAAGATCTTGGTGATGCTTCTTTTGTATTAGGGATCCAGATACATCGAGATCGCTCTCAGTGTACTCTTGGATTATCACAAAATGCCTATATCAATAAGGTACTTAAAAGATTTGGCATGTAAGATTGTAAACAAGGTGACACTCCTGTCGCTAAGGGAGACAAATTTAGTCTCAATCAGTGCCCTAAAAATGACCTTGAAGTTAAGGAGATGCAGAGGATTCCCTACGTATCAGCTGTTGGGAGTCTAATGTATGCTCAAATTTGTACATGCCTGGACATTGTATTCATTATTGGAATGCTAGGCAGATATTTAAGCAATCCCGGGATGGATCATTGGAAAGCAGCCAAACGAGTTATGAGGTACTTGCAGAGAACAAAGGATTACATGCTCACATTTAGGAAATCAGATCAGTTGGAGATCATTGGGTTTTTTGATTCTGATTTTGCTGGATGCCAAGACAGTAGGAGTTCCACATCAAGTTATATCCACATGTTGGCTGGAGAAGCTATATCCTGGAAGAGTGCTAAGCAGACACTCATAGCTTCTTCCACAACGGCAGCGGAGTTCATAGCTTGTTATGAGGTATCCAATCATGGAATGTGGCTGCGAAACTTTGTCACTGGGCTGCGAAATTTAGATAGTGTTGAAAGACCATTAAAGTTATTTTGTGACAATACGTTAGTTGTGCTATATTCCAACAACAATAGGAGTTCTTCGAAGTCTAAACATATAGACATCAAGTTCCTAGTTGTTAAGGAGAGAGTTCAGAGTGATCAGGTGTCCATAGAGCATATTGGCACAAACTCCATGATTGCGGATCCGCTCACAAAAGGCTTACCACCCAAGGTCTTTCATAAGCACGTAGCTCATATAGGTGTTATATTACTTGATATATAATGGTTTAGTGGGAGTTTATCTTTTTGGATGCTTTTCAATTGTAGACACATTTTACGGATTTATTTTCTACAGAATAAAGTATGGTTTATTTGCATTTTGAATGTATTTACTGTGATCTTACTAAAGAATAAAGTTGGACCAGTTGGAAATAGGCATGTTTAAATCACATTACATGTAATTTCCATACTACACATCCATACTTGATCTATGTCGTTGATTATATTGATATACGTGACTATTGATGGGTTTAGTTATGATACATAGAACGAAGACCATTTTAATCCTATATTGGTATAATTGATGGACCCGATTGTATAGAGATGTTTGGTAATGATGGAAATTTTGAGCTCATAAGGTTATAATGCACAACTGTAAGCTAACATATCTAGCCCAAGTGGGAGATTGTCAGAAAAATAATCAATTATGGGCCAGTATGTTATTAATTATGTGTTATAGGCTATCATAAAAGTTTAGCCCAACTAAAGTGATCTGATAAGGTTTAAAGTTTTGGGCTTTATAACATCTCATTTTGTATGGACTTTTATAATATGTAGATACCTAAGCCTATATTTCTATTTTATGATGGGCCAAATAAAAGTTGGACTTTTACAATTAATATAAATAGGTTATGGTCCCTATTTAATACGTAGCATTTTCTAATCACTCCGACATCCCATCATCAGAGAGAATTACGAAAAGAAACTGTCGTATTGAATTGGAAGATCAAGAACCACAAAACTACAACAATGGATTAAGGTACGCTTCCACAATAATATGTTTTTTTGATGACTCAATATGAATAAGATCCAGGTAATGATGATGGTTTTCATCATATAAATTTTTATCATATTAACACCCTCCAGATTGCTTTAATTTCTGTGAGCATAATTTGAGTCGAAACTACCATAACACTACATGCATGAGAACATGCACATAAATGGTGTCTTTATCATCTCTTAAAACTCCTTCCATCCCCCGTACAATTTTTTTTTTGGGGGGGGAGGTAGTCCCTACACACTCAAAACAATAATATCTTACCCCTTTCCTCATGACTAATCCAGATAAATAAATAATTCTCATTAGTTTTGTGCAAAGGTCAAGCCTTTTAGTTTTAATATATAAATCTAGAAGCGGGCACACACTTATTCAAATTTTTAAATAACATAAATGTTGTAAAAATTGACAAAAAGTAGCTGAAATAATATATAGCAAGTCGTTAAGAACATTTAAATAGATCGTAACCTGTTAAGGTGCGTTCAGAAAAAAAAATTATAAAAATAATAAATAGTTAAAAGATATTTAAGGAAAAAAAATATGAAATATGGAGTGAAATTATTAAATTATGATTTAGCTATAAAAATTTTACTTCTCATAACATTAAAGTTATAAGTAGTTATAGAAAATTGATAGATTGGTGTTAAAGAAAAAACGGAAAAACTTCGCAAAAATTGGCACTTGACTAAACTTGGAGCTTTACCAAATATCCTTCCTCACCTACATCTACGCTAGCCTTATGAGTTTACACCACATCATGTAAATTCTTACACAGCCAGAAATTTGCTTTCGAAATTAAACTAGCAAACCAGTTAACTACTTGAAGGCGTAGGAAGAATATAAAAGAGAAATTTGGAGGCTGGTCACAATTTATAGACTTATAACGATTTTAAAAAAATTAAAAAAAATTGTTTATAAATAAGTCACACTTGCAACAAAAAAGAAAAAAAAAAACAAAAAAAGATATCACGCATTTTCCAAAAAAATTTAAAAATTGCCATTTAACCCGAAAATATAGTGGACACCTATCTTGTTCACAAAACTGCTGCGACTTTCCATCTTCTTCACAAAGGAAAAAATTCGATTTTCCATAACCAAAACTACTTTGGAAAAAAATATCAATTGATCATTATTACTAAGTTATAATCTAACAAATCAGACAGTTTCAACAAATTTCTTACCCCAGCGAACAAATCCAGAATCTTCTGTAACAAATCAGGTAATAGTTTTTTTTATCACCCACACTATTTAGGGTTTTCGATGAAAATCTCAATCGAGATTTTTTATCTTTATTTCTTTTTTTGATTTTGTAATACTGTTTGGTGTTTTCGAACGTAAAGTTTTGTGGTACTGTTGGGTATATGAGAAAAAGTACCGGTACAGTCTAGGGTTTCTGATGAAAACCTTCGTCGAGGTTTTGTGAGGTTTTTTTTGTACTATTTGGTATACAGAAAGAGTAAAGATACAGTCTGGGGGTTTTCATCGTCGAGGTTTTGCGAGGTTGTTGTGGTACTGTTTGATATATGAGAAAGAGTACCAGTTCTGTCAGATATTTTTGATGAAAACCTCCGTCGGGATTTTACGAGATTATTGTGGTACTATTTGGTACATAAGAAAGCGTACCGGTACTGTTTGGGGTTTTCGATGAAAACCTTCGTCGGGGTTTTGTAAGGTTTTGTGATATTATTTGGTAAGTGAGAAAAAGTATCGGTACTGTCTATGATTTTCGATGAAAACCTCGATCGAGGTTTTGTGAGGTTTTTGTGGTACTATATGGTATATAAGAAAGAGTACCAGTATTGTCTGGAGTTTTCGATGAAAACCTCAATCAAGCTTTTGTATCATTACTTTTTTATCGTTTTGTGGTGCTGTTTATTGTTTTTGTGATACTGTTTTTGTGATACTGTTTGGTACTGTTAGCCATATATATTTGGTACGATCAACCAGATATATATGTCGTATTGTCACTAGTTTGGATATTGGTAACTAGTACCGTCTTTCATAAACAATAGTTATACCTCTAACAGAAAACGAATGTTATTAAATTACAGGTATTGCAATCAGATAAATCAGTCATGGCTACTATACAATATCGTTCCAATCTAATCTCGGTTATTAATGAAGTTGAGTCCATTAACATAACGGAAGCTCACTATGTCTATCTTCGACAAACTTCATTTTGGAAGCTCGTTTTCAATATTTTAACCTCACATTTGCACAAATAATATTTGAGGAAAAACGATTTTGATATTGAGACAATCTTCAAAACATTTGATGCACCTTCTAAATCTTTCAACTTAGGTTAAGAAAAAATTCGTATCAGATAAGAATAGTTACGAACGATGTTTGGCATAGAAGATGGTGAACAATTGGTGGACATTGTAAAAAAAATGGCAAGACCAAATACTGAATTTCTCTTACAAAAATTCATTGGGTTGCAACGAATTAAAAAACAAAACATATCTAAGACTTCGCGACAGGCTGTTGAAGATCAAACAGATATTGAAAAATAAGATGTCACGAGGCTTTTATATAGTTCTGTTTAGCAACCTTGTTTGTCCCTAACAAACAACATTCATTATCATAGCCTTATACCACATTGGTATAAAATTTGGATCATATGCATCAATACAACTGGAGTGCACATATCTTGGAATTTTTGGAAAATAATTTGTGCTTGGCATCCAGAAACAAAGGTGTTGGTATTGCAAGATGTGTTATGATCTTACCGGTAACCTTTTTGTATCATATTCTATCTTATATTTTGGTACTACCTTATGAACTTTATTTAGCTAATGAGCCATAACAAATGATACAGTACTGGATCTGCAATCACACCACTCTTGTCCAACCAACATAAAAGACAATACCTAAATGTGTCGTTTGGGATCTAAAGCCGTTGTCCACGGCATTCAAAAAAACAAAACTCAAAAAGTTAATTCAAAATCAGGTACTGTTTCTAATTAAATAAATCATACTAGATTAAAGTATGTACTCATTGACATACTAGTGAATTATGGAATTCATAAACAAAATATCAGTTAATAAATCATGAAGATAGCGATTATGGAGAAGAATCAACAAATGAGGATGATAATGAAAAAACCCAAACAGAAGATGACATCAAAGGTTCAGAAAAAAAAAAAGATCTGAAGCAACCAGCAAAACAGCTGGAATGAGTGATGATGAATTGTTGATTTCTGACATTCTCGAAAACCTGAAATCAAAAATAGTACCTCTAAAGAAGATAACAAATGGCAAGCCAAGAACACCTGAACATGATCCGTCTAGTACTACGGCAGAAACTGTTCTAGAAACAGTACTAATGACTACACCGGAATCTAATGAAAGAACCATACCAGACACAGTACCAGTAATATTGTCAGAAAATATTGTTGGATCAGTCCGGTACAGGAAACACATGAGGCTACATTATCAGAATCAGTATCGGTTCAGCAACACACCGATCCAGTTTCTTCAGTTTTAGCAAGTTTGAACTGTGAAATAATTGAAAAGCTTGAGCAACAAATCATGCAAAAAGATGAGAAGATTGCAGCCTTGGAAAAACAAATAACAAAAAAGAATGACTCTCTGACAAAACTATACCTTGACAATGAGAACCTCAGATTGCAAAACTCAAAGCTGAAGCCAGATCTTTCTGATGTCGATGCAGTTATTGAATTCTTGAGGGCTGAAATCGTCAAAGCTAGCTTCCATGAAATGACACAGCAAGCAAAAGCCTCGGTTACACCGCCGGATACAAAAGAACAACAAACTCCATCTCCAAATGAACCATTTTCAATGTACAAGAGGCTGAAGGATAAAAAATGCAAAAAGAAAAAGAGATTCCCAGTACACGTACAGTGGCAAGAAAAAAGTTACAAAAAAACAAAAGGTAGACACTGTAGTAGTTGACTCCAAAGATCTAGAACCTGACATTATAGACGTTGAACTTCTACAACAACTATCTAAATATCCATGAAAAATGCCTAAGAAACCTTCACTCAAGAAGATCATTACAAGTTTTTTCAACAAAACACGCACCTTGCAAATCTCGAGAAAGAATGTATCTTGAAACTCATTGATAATCACAGGCAAGCGTAAGATAATATTTAAATCTATTTTTTATATTAATTGTCTAGTATAATAAATTTACTTGTTATTATCTAATAATGTTTTCCCTTTTTACATGGTACTGTTTACAATGATTGGTATTATTATTCCTTTTATCTGGTACTATTAAGATAAATATTTCAAACTCATATTACTCAACTTATGTTTTTTTTTTTTCTGGTCATATTGACATCTCATTGTATACACACAACATAATGCAATTGTTTGGACTGTACCAAATCAACCACTTTGCATGATCACCATTGAAGATATCTACAACCTCATAAACAAGGACTATATATCAAACATGGTACGTATATATCATTAATTGATTTTTTCTACAATTATAATAAAATATTTTAACTATTTCTTAACAACAAAAAATTAGTCCCTGATTTATTGATAATTATATTTGCTCTGCTTATTGAAAGTCATGCGTCCTATCTGGAATTAACTCGAGAGGAATCAGTTCAAAGTACTTTCCTTAAAGATGTTTGTATTTCAGCAGCTTGTGTTGGGAAAAACATATTAATTTGTTTTTCACATAATTATTTAACACAATTGTACACACAAAAAAATTCTGATAATTTTCTATTTAACTATTATAGTCAATTATCGTATTTGAGAGAAATTATGCAACTTTAGAAATTCAAATTGATCAAAAGCTGCAATCATCTGATACATACAGATTACTTGTATTCTCTTTGAATACAAGTGGAACCAAAATCCCTAATGATCCCAACCATGGGACTCTATTGTTATTGGATAGAGACACGTGGACGTGGACACATTACAACTTCTTCAAACCACGTAGAGTCAATGCTAAAGATATGTATTTTAAGGATGTAAATAAAATGATAAGATTCAGTGTACAAATTTTATACATAATTTCATTAGTATTGTTTCTTGCCATTTACAACTGTATCGGTATTGTTTATTATAACTGGTATTGTGTCGAAATTTTGATTGCTAATTGTCATATTATCAAAAAAATGTATAGAGTCAAAGCCAATATCTCAAGGATCCAATCACAAAAAACATTGAACACGCCAGCATGGAATTCAAATACCCAAGGTTTTCTGCAACAAATTGCCCATAACAAGCATGTACATCGTAAGCACATCCTTTTATTTTCGTCCAGATTTTTGAATACCTCTAACTAAATTCTTACAACCTATAAAATCTTGAATGCAGTGTTAACTGTGCTCCATTGTTATAATACATAATACAATGCTTGTCAAATGAAGAACCAATTGATGTGACGTTTTCACAATAAGCAGTACAAGCTTATCGAGCAAAAATGCTCTCACAATTGTCTATTAGTGATGTACAAAAATCGTGATTGTAATGAACACAGTATCAGTGCACAACTTGTTTACATTTTCTTAATTCTTTTTAACAACATACTTATATATTCTACTTTTTTGCTAGTGGTCATAATAACTGTAGTAATATTTGCAAGTCTAAAATATTGTGGTACTGTTTCTGCAAGTCAATAATACTGTTTCTGGAACAATTTCAGCCATAGTACCAAATGGATTGTGTTCAGGAGTTCTTGGCTTGCCATTTGTTATCTTATTTAGAGGTACTATTTTTGACTTCAGGTTTTCGAGAATGTCAGAAATCAACAATTTATCATCACTCATTCCAGCTGTTTTACTGGTTACTTCAGGTCCTTTTTCTTCTGAATCTTTGATACAATCTTCTATTTGGGTTTTTTTATTGTCCCCTAAAAAATTACATCCTGCAAACACTAACACCTTTGTTTCTGGATACCGAGCACAAATTATTTTCTAAGAATTACAAGATATGTGCACTCCAGAAGTATTGATGTGTCTGATCCAAATTTTCTACCAATGTGGTATAAGACTATGATAATAAATGTCCTTTATTAGGGACAAATAAGGTTGCTAAACAGAACAATATTAAAAACCTTGCGACATCTTAACTTCCAATATCTATTTGATCTTCAGCATTCTGTCACAAAGCCTTAGATAAGTTCTATTTTTAATTCGTTGTAAACATGATGATTGTGATTCTAAATGTTTACATGAACAGTACCACAAAATTTTAGACTTGCAGACAGTACCGCAGTCATTATCACCACTTGAAAAAAGTAGAATATACAAGTATGTTGTTAAAAAAAAATCAAGAAAACATAAACAAATTGTGCATTGATACTGTGTTCATTACAATCACGATTTTTGTACATCACTAATAGATTGAAATTGTGAGAACATTTTTGCTCGGTCAGCTTGTACTGCTTCTTGTGAAAGCATCACATCAGCTGGTTCATTATTTGACAAGCAATGCATTACGTAACAAACCAATGGCCCACAGTCAACATTGCATTCAAGATTTTATAGGCTAGAAGAATTTAGTTAGAAGTATTCAATAATTTGCATGAAGATAAGAGGAAGTGCTTACGATGTACATGCTTGTTGTGGACAATTTGTTGTAGAAACCCTTGGGTATTCGAATTCCATGATAATGTGTTCAATGTTTTTTGTGATTGGATCCTTGAGATATTGATCTTTAAGCTTTGACTCCATATACTCCTTCTGATAATGTGATAATTAGCAATCAAAATATCGACACAGTACCAGTTATAATATACAGTACCGATACAGTTGTAAATAGCAGGAAACAGTACCAATAAAATTATATATAAAATTCACACACCGAATCTTATCACAATATTTGCATCCTCAAAGAACATATCTTTAACATTGACTCTATATTGTAATGTGTTTATGTCCATGTGTCTCTATCTAATACCAATACCAATAGAGTCCAATGATTAGGATCAACAGGGATTTTGGTTCTACTTGTATTTAAAGGGAATACAAGTAATTTGTATGTATCAGTTGATTACAGTTTTTGATCAATTTGAATTTCTCGAGTTGTATAATTTCTCTTAAATACGATAAATGACTGGAATAATTAAATAGAAAATTGTCAGAATTTTTTTTTTTATGAACAGTTGTGTTAAATAATTATGTGAAAAACAAAATAATATATTTTACTCAACACAAGCTGTTGAAATACAAACATCTTTTAGGAAAGTGCTGTGAGCTGATTCCTTTCGAGTTAATTCCTGATGTTGATCCAAGGTTCATAAACTTAGTTTTATAATTGATTTTGATGACGACAAATATTGAATTAAATTTTCACAATTAATTTTCAAATAAACATTATATGCAATGTTACAATTCATTTTAATTTGATAAATTCAAGATAAAATGCTTGAAAGATATTGATATTACTTTTCATGTATTTTGGATGATGAAATAAAGTAATTTCAAAATTTGGAGTAATAGAAATTAAAGAAAGATGAAAACTTGAAGATTAACTCGGATAAATAGCCAAATCAGAAACATGTTTGTATATTGATAATATCTGAATATCTAACGGTTCAAATTACATGAAATTTAAACATAATAAACTAAACTTACATATCTAAAACTTTGTCGAAATAATATTTTCGTGGATCTGAAGGTAAGCTGTCCAAAAATGAGTTGGAATATTTGGCATTACAGAAGAAAATGTAATTCTGAATTCTGGAGCTAATGTTGATTTTTGAGCCATAATTCATAATATAAAAGTTTAAAAATTCTGATTTTTAGTGTGTGAAACGAAGACTTATAAATATACAACTTTTGTAGTTTAAATATCTTCTAATTCTAAAAGTATCATGGTAAAATAGAAGCTTCAACTATAAACACAGATTCAGATTGTCAGAAAAAGTTATCTGAAACTAGTCTCGGTTTAGAGCCTATATCTAATGATCTAACCGTTAGATAAAGCTCAAAATGGTCAGAATATATCCGACTCATATATATCTATAAAGTCATCACTCTGAGACAATGTCAGACATGAACGTTAGAAGGGTGAAAAATGATCACAAAGGTATCTCAGAAAATCTGAATCTGAAAGGCAGCATTAGAAGCAAGGAAATTCAATTTCCTTCAAGGGAAAAAGGTATTTTTACTTAGTAACGGCCACTTGAAGATTTTTGCCTATAAATACAGCCTCAAACACAGATTCAAGAAGAAGAAGAAGAAGGAAAGAAAGAAGTACTTACAAAGAGAAACAAGAAAGTCCATAACTTTGCAAATATAAAGTGATTTCTTCTTGCACTTGTGTTTTATCTTTTATACTCAACTTGAAAGAGTTTCTTTTTCTTTGATTGAGTGCTAAACTCATTATTGTTATTGTGAGAGAGGGAAACTTATAACCCTCTTAA
>QLOD02135822.1:0-21118 GCA_003260245.2 Sideroxylon spinosum | reverse complement strand
AACCCACAAACCTTGGAATCTGATATAGAGATTCTTAAGGCTTTTAACGCTATTTCAACACCTTAGGAATCTGGA
The DNA here is from genome assembly GCA_003260245.2 of Sideroxylon spinosum. Taxonomy (NCBI): domain Eukaryota; kingdom Viridiplantae; phylum Streptophyta; class Magnoliopsida; order Ericales; family Sapotaceae; genus Sideroxylon; species Sideroxylon spinosum. The sequence continues at coordinate 21,043 of QLOD02135822.1, read as the reverse complement.
ATAGAGATTCCTAAAACCATCAATGCTGTCCTAACACCACAGGAAGCTAAAATAGAGAGTCCTAAAACCTTCATTGCCAACCCTCGAAATCTGAAATAAAGATTCTTAAGGCTTTTAACGCTGTTTCAACACCTTAGGAATCTGCAATAGAAATTACTAAGGCCGTCAATGCCGTCCCAACACTATAGAAATCTGACACAAAGAGTCCAAACACCTTCATTGCCACACCACAACCCTAGGAATCTTAAAATGAGATTTCTACGGCCTTCAATGCCGTCTTTAACACTAGGAATCAGAAAAAGAGAGTCCCAAGGCCTTCAATGCCGTGTCACACCCCTGGAAAGCTGAAATTGAGATGCCTAAGACCTTCAATACAATCCCACCAACCTAGGAATTTAAAATAGAGATTCCTACGGCCTTCAATATAGTCCCACCACCCTAGGAGTCTGAAATTGAGATTCCTAGGGCCTTTAATGCCATCCCAACACCCAAGGAATCTGACAAAGCGATTCCTAAGGTCTTCAATACTCTCCCACAATCCTTGGAATCCGAAATAAAGATTCCTAAGACCTTCAATACCATCCCACCAACCTAGGAATCTAATATAAACATTCCTAAGTATTCAAGGCCATCCCACAACCTTAGGAATCATTTAAGATTCCTAAGGCCGTCAATGCTATCCCAACTACCGAGAAATCTAAAACTAAGATTCCTACGATCTTCAATGCCATCCCACAATCTTAGGAATTGGAAATAATGAGTCTTAAGGCCTTCAACGTCATCCCAAAACCCTAGGAATCTGAGACAAAGATTCCTAAGGCCTTCAATTTCGTCTCAACACTCTCGGAATCTGAAATAGAGAGTCCAAAGACCTTTATTGCCACGCCACAACCCTAGCAATCTGAAAATGGGATTTCTAAGGCCTTCAATACCATCCCATCAACCTAAGGCATTCGAGGTCATCCCAAAACCCAAGGAATTGGAAATTGGGATATCTAAGGCCTTCAATGCCATCCTAACGACTAGGAATCTGAAATTGAGATTCGTAAAGTCTCCGAAGCCATCCCACAATACTAGAAATCCGAAATAAAGATTCCTAAGGCCATCAATGCCGTCGCAACACCCTATGAATCTGAAATAGAGATTCCTAGAGCCTTCAATGCCGTGCTATAACCCTGGAATATGAAATTGATATACTCAAGACCTTCAATACCATTCCACCAACCTAGGAATCTGAAGCAGAGATACCTACGGTCTTCAAGGTCTTCCTAGTACCCTAGGGATCTTAAATTGAGATTCCTAAGGCCTTCAACACCGTCCCAACACCTTAGAAATCCAAAAAAGAGACTCCTAAGCCCTTCAATGCCGTGCCACACCCCAGGGAATTTTAAATTGAGAAACCGAAGGGCTTCGACACCATCCCACCAACCTAGGAATCTAAAATAGAGATTCCAAACGTATTTAAGGTCGTCCCATAACCCTAGGAATCTTAAATTAAGATTTCTAAGGCCTTCAATGCCATCCCAACTAATTGAAATCCCTAAGGTCTTCAACGTCATCCCACAACCTAGGAATCAGAAACAAAGATTCTTAAGGCCTTCAATACCATCCCAACACCCAAGGAATTTGAATTAAAGATTCCTATGGCCTTCGATGCTGTCCTACTATCCTAGGAATCTGAAATAGAGTCCCAAGACCTTTATAGCCACGCCACAAACTTAGGAATATGAAATTGAGTTTACCAAGGCCTTCAATGCCATCCTACTAAATTCGGAATCTGAAAAAAAGATTCATAAGGCTTTCAATACCATCCCAACACCCTACGAATCTGAAAAAGAGTCCTACGGCCTTCAATGCTGCGCCACAACCCTAGGAATCTGAAATTGAGATACCTAAGGCCTTCAATACAATCCCACTGACCTAGGAAATTTGAAATAGAAATTTCTAAGGTCTTCAAGGCTTTCCACAACCCTAGGAATCTTAAATTGAGATTCCGAAGGCCATTAATGCCGTCCCAAAACCCTAGCAATCTAAAAAAGTGAGTCCTAAGGCCTTCAACGCCGTGCCACACCCTAGAGAATTTTAAATTGAGATAATCAAGGCCTTCAATACCATCCCACCAACTTCGGAATCTAAAATAGAGATTCCTAAGGTCTTCAAGGCCGTCCAATCACCCTACGAATCTGAAATTGAGATTCTCAAGGCCTTCAATGCGGTCTTAACACCCTAGGAATCAGAAAAAAGAGATTCCTTAAGCCTTCAATGCTGAGCCATAACCCTGGGAATCTGAAATGATATACCCAAGGCCTTAAATACCACCCCATCAATATAGGAATCTGAAATAGACATCCCAGTGGTCTTCAAGGCCTTCCTAATTTAAGATTCCTAGGGCCTTCAATGCCGTCACAGCAACCTAGGAATCCGAAAAAAAAAGGTACTAAGGCCTTCACTGCCATGCCACACCAGGGAATCTTAAATTGAGATACCCAAGGCCTTCAATACCATCCCACCAACCTAGGAATCTAAAATAGAGATTCCTTACTTCTTTAAGGCCGTCCCACAACCCTAGGAATCTTAAATTAGGATTTCTAAGGCCTTCAATGTCATCCCAACTATTTGAGAATCTGAAATTGAGATTGCTAAGATCTTCAACGCCATTCCACAACCCTAGGAATCAGAAATAAAGATTCTTAAGGCATTCAAAGGCATCCCGACACCCTAAGAATCTAAAATAAAGATTCCTAAGACCTTCAATGCTGTCCCAACACCCTAGGAATTTGACATAGAAAGTCCAGTCCAAAAGCCTTTATCGCCACGCCACAGCCCTAGGAATCTGAAATTGAGATTACCAAGGCCTTCAATACCATCCCACTAACTTAGGAATCAGAAAAAAAGATTCCTTGGGCTTTCAGTGTCGTCCAAACACCCTAAGAACATGAGAAAGAGAGTCCAAAGGCCTTAATGCCGTGCCATAACCCTAGGAATCTGAAATTGAGATACCCAAAGCCTTCAATACAATCCCACCAACCAAGGAAATCTGAAATAGAGATTCCTAAGGTCATCAAGGCCTTTTCGCAACCCTAGGTATCTTACATTGGGATTCATATGGTCTTCAATGCCGTCCCACAACCCTAGGAATCTTAAGGCCATCGATACCATCCCACCAACCTAGGAATCTGAAATAGCGATTCCTAAGGTATTCAAGGTAGTCCCACAACCCCAGGAATCTTAAATTGAGATTCCAAAGGACATTAATGCCATCCCAACTACCTAGGAATCAGAAATTGAGATTCTTATAGTATTCAATGCCATCAAAGCCATCCAACCACTCGAGGAATCTGAAATAGAGATTGCTAAGGCCTTCAATGCCGTCCCAATGCCTTAGGAATCTGAAACAAAGGGTCCTAAGACCTTCATTGCCACACCACAAACCTAGAAATCTGAAATATAGATTTCTAAGGCCTTTACTACTATGTCACACTCAAGCGAATGTGAAATAGAGATTCCAAAAGCTTTCAATGCCGTCCCCACACCCCAGGACTTGAAAAAAGAGAGTCCTAAGGCCTTCAATGCCGTGCCACAACCTTGGGAATCTGAAAATAAGATACCCAAAGTCTACAGATTCCTAGGGTCTGCAAGACGATCCCACAACTTTAGGGATCAGAAATTGAGATTCCTCATGCTTTCAACTCCATCCCAACCACCTCGGAATCAGAAATTGAGATTCCTATGGTCTTCATTGGCATCCCAACAACCTTACAATCTGAAATTGATATTCATAAGGCATTTAATGCCATCCCAAGACCCTAGCAATCTAAAATAGAGCGTCCTAAGACCTTCCTTGCCACGTCACAGCCCTAGGAATCTGAAATTTAGATTTCTATGGCCTTCCATACCTTCCTCCAAACGTAGGAATCTGAAATAGAGATTCCTAAGGCTTTCAATGCCGTCCCAACACCCTAGAAATCTGAAATGGAGACTCCTAAGGCCAGCAATGCCATGCATAGCCCTGTGAATCTAAAATTGAGATACCCAAGGCCACCAACACCATCCCACCAACCTAGGAATCTGAAATAGAGATTCCAAAAGCCTTCAAGACCGTCCCAAAACCTTAGAACCACATTCTAGGAATCTAAAATTGAGATTCCTAAGGCCTTCAATACCTTCCCAACTATATACGAATCTGAAATTGAGATTTCTAAAGTCTTCAATTCCATCCCAACTACTTAGGAATCTCAATTCCATCCCAAAAAACCCTAGGAATCCGAAATAAAGATTTTCAAGACCTTCAATGCAGCCCCAACATCCTAGGAATCTGAAAAAAAAAAAAAAAAAGAGTCCTAAAACCTTCAATGCCGTGCCACAACCCTAGGAATCTAAAATTGAGATACCCAAAGACCTTGAATCTCATCCCATCAACCTAGGACTCTGAAATAGTACTTCCTAAGGTTTTCAAGGCCGTCCCATAACCCTAGGAATCTGAAATTTAGATTCCCAAGGCCTTCACTGCCATCCCAACTACTTAGGAATCTAAAATTGAGATTCTTATGATCTCCAATACTATCCAACAACCCTACGAGTCCAAAATAAAGATTCGTAAGTCATTCAGTGCGATCCCAACACCCTATCAATCTGAAATAGATATTCTTAAGGCCTTCAATGCCGAACCACAACCGTGGGAATTTGAAATTGAGATACCCAAGGCCTTCAATACCATCCCACCAACCAAGGAATCAAAAATAGAGATTCCTAAGGTCTTCAAGGCTACCCCACAACCCTAGATATCGTAAATTGAGATTCCTAAGGCCTTCAATGCCATCCTAGCTCCCTAGAAATCTGAAATTGAGATTCTTAAGGTCTTCAATGCCATCCCACAACCCTAGGAATCCGAAACAAACATTCCCATGGCCTTCAATGCCATCCAACTACCCGAGGAATCTGAAATGGAGATTCTAAGGCCTTCAATGCCATCCCAACGCCTTAGGAATCTGAGATAGAGAGTCCTAAGACCTTTGTAGCCACGCCACAACCCTAGGAATCAGAAATTTAGATTTCTAAGGCCTTCAATGCCATTCCACAAACCTAAGAATCTGAAATAGAGATTCCTAAGGCTTTCAATGCCGTCCCAACATCCTAGAAATCTGAAATGAAAATTCCTAAGGTCTTTAATGCCATGTCAAAACCCTGAGAATTTGAAGTTGCGATACCCAAGACCTTCAATACAATCCTACCAACCTAGGAATTTGAAATAGCGATTCCTAGCATCTTCAAGGCCGTTCCACAACCCTAGGGATCTGAAATTGAGATTCCTAAGACCATCAATGCAATCCCAACTACCTAGGAATCTGAAATTGAGATTCCTAAAGTCTTCAATGCCATCCCGCAACCATAGGAATCCGAAATAAAGATTCCTAAGACCATCAATGCCGTGCCACATCCCTGGAATCTCAATTTCAATGCCACGATCAACAGGGTATAGTTTTTCTAAGCGGTAAAGAATGATGCAAATCCAAAAGACTTTTTTATTTTATTAAGATTTTCTTCTAGGATATAATTTGGAAGAGGCTTTTCTTTGCTCTTATTATGCTTATTTCGAGTATGATTTTTGATAATATATAATCTTTGATTTGTTTTAGGGTTGAGCAACAAGATTGTTGAAGACTAGTGATAATAGTATGCTTGTCTTGATTTCTTCTCCCATCTTTGTCATCTTCTTGCTTGCTTCCCTTCTTCTTGGCATAATCTATTTTGTTACTTTATCATTCGCAGCTTTCAATTCTGTTGTCCTGCATCAATTTCAAGTTAGCCTTCCGCTCTGCTCGTCACTCGGTAACGGATGGAGTGTGCAAGTTTTCAACTCGACAGATTCTTGTTATTCTAAGCGGTGGAGAAAGATGCAAATTCAATGTGATTACTTCATTTTATTAAGATTTCCATCTAGTATTTACTTTGTATGAGACTTTGTTTTATCCTTATTATGCTTATTTGAGTAGGACTTTTGATAAGGGGCACTGATATATTTTGGGGTAGAGGGACTTGATTACTGAAAAGAAACGATAAGGGCACGCTTGTCTTGTCTTCTTGCTCACTTATCTTCTTCTTGACTTAATCTATTCCGTTGCTTTCGCTTCCACTACTCTCGATTTCTGATCCCGCATCAATTTCAACTTGGCCTTGGCCATCCGCTCAGCTCGTCACCCGGCAATTGAAGGAGTGCACAAGTTTTTAACTCGACGGAGTATAGTTTTTAAGGGGCAGAGAATGATGCAAATCCAAAAATATTATTTTCTTATTAAGATTTTCTTCTAGGATTTATTTTGTAAGAGACTTTATTTTATCCATACTATGCATATTTCGAGTACAATTTCTAATAATGTAATCTTTGGTTTTTTTTTTTTTTTTTTAAAGTTAAGTGACAAGACTTTTGAAGACCAATGATAATGGCGTGCTTGTCTTGATTTCTTCTCCCATCTCTGACTTCTTCTTGCTTGCTTCCACTCTTCTTGGCTTAATCTCTTTTATTACTTTCGCTTTCATTGCTTTCCATTTCGTTGTCCCGCATCACTTTCAACTTAGTCATCTGCTCTTCTCGTCGCCCGGCAATGGAAGGAGTGCATAAGTTTTCAACTCGACGGAGTTTAGTTTTTCAAAGCAATGGAGAAAGATGCAAATCTAAAGTGATTATTTCATTTGATTAAGATTTTCTTCTAGGATTGATTTTGAATTAGAATTTGCTTTGTTTTAATTACGCTTATTTTGAGCACAATTTTTGATAATGTAATCTTCAATTTATATTAGGGTTGAGGGGCATGATTTTTGAAAACTAACGATAACAGCATGCTTGTCTTGTTTTAATCTCTCCTCTCGGACTTATTCTTTCTTACTTGTCTTCTTCTTGGCTTAATCTCTTACGTTGCTTTTATTTTCTCTACTATCGATTTCTTATCCTGCAACAATTACTGCATGGCCATCTAGTCTGCTCGTCGACTGGCAATTGAAGGAGTTCGCAAGCTTTCAACTGGATGGAGTCTATTTTTCTATGTAGCGATGAATGAATCAAATCCAAAATCATTATTTTATTTTATTAAGATTTTCTTTTATTTTTATGATGCATATTTTGTGTACGATTTTTTATAATGTAATCATTGATTTCTATTAGGGTTGACGGACTTGATTTTTGAAAACTAATGATAATGGCATGCTTGTCTTGTTTTCTTCTGCCCTTCCAGACTTAATCTTGCCAGCTTCTCTTTTTCTTAGCTTAATCTCTTATGTTGCTGTTTCATTAACTACTACCGATTTCTTCTCCCTCATCAACTTCAATGCCGTCCCAATCCCCTAGGAATCTGAAACAAAGGGTTCTAAGACCTTCATTGCCACACCAGAAGCCTAGAAATCTGAAATATAGATTTCTAAAGCCTTCAATGCTGTGCGACACCCATGCGAATCTGAAATAGAGATTCCAAAGGCTTTCAATGCCATCCCAACACCCCAGGACTAGAAAAAGGAGAGTCTTAAGGCCTTCAACGCCGTGCCACAACCATGGGAATCTAAAGTTAAGATGCCCAAGGTCTAGAGATTCCTAGGGTCTGTGAGAGCATCCCACAACTTTAGGGATCAGAAATTGAGATCCCTCAGGCTTTCAACTCCATCCCAACTATCTTGAAATTAGAAATTGAGATTCCTATGGTTTTCATTGACATCCCTAAAACCTAGGAATCTGAAATTGATATTCATAAGGCATTTAAAGCCATCCCAAGACCCTAGAAATCGAAAATAGAGCATCCTAAGACCTTCCTTGCCACGTCACAACCTTAGGAATCTAAAATTTAGATTTCTAGGGCCTTCCATGCCTTCCTACAAACCCAGGAATCTGAAATAGAGATTTCTAAGACTTTCAATGTCGTCCCAACACCCTAGAAATCTGAAATGGAGATTCCTAAGGCCATGCCAGAACCCTGTGAATCTGAAATTGAGATACCCAAGGCCACCAACACCATCCCACCAACCTAGGAATCTAAAATAGAGATTCGAAAAGTCTTCAAGGCCGTCCCAAAACCGTAGAACTACATTCCTAGAAATCTAAAATTGAGATTACTAAGGCCTTCAATACCATCCCAACTACCTACGAATCTGAAATTGAGATTCCTAAAGTCTTAAATTCCATCCTAACTACTTCGGAATCTCAATTCCATCCCAAAACCCTAGGAATCCGAAATAAAAATTTTTAAGACCTTCAATGTCGCCCCAACATCCTAGGAATCTGAAAAAAAAAAAAAAAAAAAAAAAGGTCCTACGGCCTTCAATGCCGTGCCACAACCCTGAGAATCTAAAATTGAGACACCCAAGGCCTTGGATACCATCCCACCAACCTAGGATTCTGAAATAGTACTTCCTAAGGTTTTCAAGGCCGTCCCATAACCCTAAAAATCTGAAATTTAGATTCCCATGGCCTTCACTACCATTCCAACTACATGGGAATCTAAAATTGATATTCCAACGGTCTTCAATACCAACCCACAACCCTGCGAATCCAAAATAAAGATTCCTAAGTCCTTCAACGCCATTCCAACACCCTAGTTACCTAAAATAGATATTCCTAAGGCCTTCAATGCTGAACGACAACCGTGGAAATTTGAAATTGAGATACCCAAGGCCTTCAATACCATCCCACCGACCTAGGAATCTGAAATAGACATTCCTATGGTCTTCAAGACTGTCCCACAACCCTAGAAATCTTAAATTGAGATTCCTAAGGCCTTCAATGCCATCCCAACTCCTCAGAAATCTGAAATTGAGATTCTTAAGGTCTTCAATGCCATCCCACAACCCTAGGAATCCGAAACAAACATTCCCATGGCCTTCAATGCCATTCACCCACCCGAGGAATCTGAAATGGAGATTTCTAGGCCTTCAATGCCCTCCCAAAGCCCTAGGAATCTGAGATAGAGAGTCCTAAGACCTTCATTGCCACGCCACAACCCTAGGAATTTGAAATTTAGATTTCTAGGGCCTTCAATACCATCCCAAAACCCTAGGAATCCGAAATAAAGATTTTTAAGACCTTCAATGCCGCCCCAACACCCTAGGAATCTAAAAAGAAAAAAAGAGTCCTATGGCCTTCAATGCCGTGCCACAACCCTAAGAATCTAAAATTGAGATGCCCAAGGCCTTGAATACCATCCCACCAACCTAGGACTCTGAAATAGTACTTCCTAAGGTTTTCAAGGCCGTCCCATAACCCTAGGAATCTGAAATTTAGATTCCCACGGCCTTCACTACCATTCCAACTACCTAGGAATCTAAAATTGAGATTCCTACGGTTTTCAATACCATCCCATAACCCTAGGAATCCAAAGTAAAGATCCCTAAGTCCTTCAATGCCATCCCAACACCCTAGGAATATGAAATAGATATTCCTAAGGCCTTCAATGCTGCCCCACAACTATAGGAATTTGAAATTGAGATACCCAAGGCCTTTAATACCATCCCACCAACCTAGGAATCTAAAATAGAGATTCCTAAGGTTTTCAAGGCTGTCCCACAACCCTAGAAATCTTAAATTGAGATTCCTAAGGCCTTCAATGCCATCCAAACTCCTGAGAAATTTGAAATTGAGATTCTTAAGGTCTTCAATGCTATCCCACCACCCTAGGAATCCGAAACAAACATTCCCATGGCCTTCCATGCCGTCCAATCACCCGAGGAATCTGAAATGGAGATTTCTAAGGCCTTCAATGCAATCCCAACGCCCTAGGAATTTGAGATAGAGAGTTCTAAGACCTTCAATGCCACACCACAACCCTTGGAATAAGAAATTTAGATTTCTAAGGCCTTCAATTGCATCCCACAAACCTAAGATTCTGAAATAGAGATTCCTAAGGCCTGCAATGCCGTGCCACAACCCTGTGAATTTGAAATTAAGAAAACGAAGGCCACCAACACCATCCCACCAACCTAGGAATCTGAAATAGAGATTCCAAAAGTCTTCAAGGCCGTCCCAAAACCTTAGAACCACATTCCTAGGAATCTAAAATTTAGATTCCTAAGGCCTTCAATGCCATCCCAACTACCTACGAATCTGAAATTGAGATTCCTAAAGTTTTTAATTCAATCACAACTAGTTAGGAATCTCAATTCCATCCCAAAACCCTAAGAATCCGAAATAAAGATTTTTAAGACCTTCAATGCCGCCCCAACATCCTAGGAATCTAAAAAAAAAAAAAGAGTCCTAAGGCCTTCAATGCCGTGTGACAACCCTGGGAATCTAAAATTGAGATACCCAAGGCCTTGAATACCATCCACCAACCTCTGAAATAGTACTTCCTATGGTTTTTAATGCCGTCCCATAACCCTAGAAATCTGAAATTTAGATTCTCACGGCCTTCACTGCCATCCAACTATCTAAGAATCCAAAATAAAGATTCCTAAGTCCTTCAATGCCATCCCAACACCCTAGCAACCTGAAATAGATATTCCTAAGGCCTTCAATGCCGAAGCACTACTGTGAGAATTTGAAATTGAGATATCCAAAGCCTTCAATGCCATCCCACCAACCTAGGAATCTGAAATAGAGATTCCTAATGTCTTCAAGGCTGTCCCACAACCTTAGAAATATTAAATTGAGATTCCTAAGGCTTCAATACCATCCTAACTCCCTAGAAATCTGAAATTGAGATTCTTAAGGTCTTCAGTGCCATCCTATGACCCTAGGAATCCGAAACAAACATTCCCATGGCCTTCAATGCCATCCAACCACCCGAGGAATCTGAAATGGAGATTTCTACGGCCTTCAATGTCATCCCCACGCCCTAGGAATCTGAGATAGAGAGTCCTAAGACCTTTATTGCCACGCCACAACCCTAGGAATCAGAAATTTAGATTTTTAAGGCCTTCAATACCAACCCACAAACCTAGGAATCGGAAATAGAGATTCCTAAGGCTTTTAGTGCCGTCCCAACACCCTAGAAATCTGAAATGGAGATTCCTAAGGCCTGTAATGCCGTGCCACAACCTTGTGAATCTGAAATTGAGATACCCAAGGCCACCAATGCCATCCCACCAACCTAGGAATCTAAAATAGAGATTCCAAAACTCTTCAAGGCCATCCCAAAACATTACAACCACATTCCTAAGAATCTAAAGTTGAGATTCCTAAGGCGTTCAATACCATCCCAACTACCTACGAATCTGAAATTGAGATTCCTAGAGTCTTCAATTCCATCCCAACTACTTAGGAATCTCAATTCTATCCCGAAACCCTAGGAATCCAAAATAAAGATTTTTAAGACCTTCAATGCCGCCCCAACATCCTAGGAATCTGAAAAAAAAAATACTAAGGCCTTCAATGCCGTGCCACAACCCTGGGAATCTAAAATTGAGATACCCAAGCTCTTGAATACCATCCCACCAACCTAGGACTCTGAAATAGTACTTCCTAAGGTTTTCAAGGCCGTTCCACAACCCTAGGAATCTGAAATTCTGATTCCTACGGCCTTCACTGCCTTCCCAACTACCTAGGAATCTAAAATTGAGATTTCTACGGTCTCCAATACCATCCCACAACCCTAGGAATCCAAAATAAAGATTCCTAAGTCCTTCAATGCCATCCCAACACCCTAGCAATCTGAAATAGATATTCTTAAGGCCTTCAATGCCAAACCACAACCGTTGGAATTTGAAAAATTGAGATACCCAAGGCCTTCAATACAATCCCACCAACCTGGGAATCTAAAATAGAGATTCCGAATGTCTTCAAGGCTGTCCTACAATCCTAGAAATCTTAAATTGAGATTCCTAAGGCCTTCAATGCCATCCCATCTCCCTAGAAATCTGAAATTGAGATTCCTAAGATTTTCAATGCCATTCCGTAACCCTAGCAATCCGAAACAAACATTCCCATGGCCTTCAATGCCGTCCAACCACCGAGGAATCTGAAATGAAGATTTCTAAGGCCTTCAATGCCATCCCAATGCCCTAGGAATCTAAGATAGAGAGTCCTAAGACCTTCATTGCCACACCACAACCCTAGGAATCAGAAATTTAGATCTCTATGGCCTTCAATGCCATCCCACAAACCTAGGAATCTGAAATAGAGATTCCTAAGGTTTTCAATGTCGTCCGAACACCCTAGAAATCTGAAATGGAGAATCCTAAGGCCTGCAATGCCGTGTCAAAACCCTGGGAATTCTAAATTACAATACCCAAGGCCTCCAATACAATCCCACCAACCTAGGAATTTGAAATAGCGATTCCTAGGGTCTTCAAGGCCGTCCCACAACCCTAGGGATCTAAAATTGAGATTCCTAAGACCTTCAACGTAATCCCAACTACCAAGGAATCAGAAATTGAGATTCCTTAGGTCTTAAATGCCATGCGACGACCCTAGGAATCCGAAATAAAGATTCCTAGGACCTTCAATACCACATCCCTGGAATCAACAAGGTATAGTTTTTCTAAGCTATGAAGAATGATGCAAATCCAAAAGATTTTTTTATTTTATTAAGATTTTCTTCTAGGATATAATTTGGAAGAGGCTTTGCTTTGCTCTTATTATGCTTATTTCGAGTATAGTTTTTGATAATATAATCTTTGACTTGTTTTAGGGTTGAGCAACAAGATTGTTGAAGACTAGTGATAATAGTACGCTTGTCTTGATTTCTTCTCCCATCTTTGTCATCTTCTTTTTTCTTCCTTTCTTCTTGGCATAATCTATTTTGTTACTTTATCTTTCGTAACTTTCAATTCTGTTGTCTCACATCAATTTCAAGTTAGCCTTCCGCTCTGCTCGTCACCCGGCAACAGATGGAGTGTGCAAGTTTTCAACTCGATAGATTCTTATTATTCTAAGCGGTGGAGAAAGATGCAAATCCAACGTGATTACTTCATTTTATTAACATTTCCATCTATGATTTACTTTGTATGAGACTTTGTTTTATCCTTATTACGCTTATTTGAGTACGACTTCTAATAAGGTAATCACTGATATATTTTGGGGTAAAGGGACTTTATTATTGAAAAGAAACGATAAGGGCACGCTTGTCTTGTCTTCTTGCTTACTTCTCTTCTTCTCGACTTAATCTATTCCGTTGCTTTCGTTTCCACTACTCTCGATTTCTTATCCCGCATCAATTTCAACTTGGCCTTGGCTGTCCGCTCGGCTCGTCGCCCGGCAATTGAAGGAGTGCACAAGTTTTCAACTCGACGGAGTATAGTTTTTAAGGGGAAGATAATGATGCAAATCCAAAAAAGATTATTTTTTTATTAAGATTTTCTTCTAGGATTATTTTTTAAGAGACTTTATTTTATCCATATTATGCATATTTCAAGTACAATTTCTAATAATGTAATCTTTGGTTTTTCTTTTAAAGTTAAGCGACAAGACTTTTGAAGACCAATTATAATGGCGTGCTTGTCTTGATTTCTTTTCCTATCTCTGACTTCTTCTTGCTTGCTTACACTCTTCTTGGCTTAATCTCTTCTGTTACTTTTGCTTTCATTGCTTTCAATTTTGTTGTCCCGCATCAATTTCAACTTAGTCATCTGCTCTTCTCGTCGCCCAGCAATAGAAGGAGTGCGTAAGTTTTCAACTCGACGAAGTTTAGTTTTTCAAAGCAATGGAGAAAGATGCAAATCCAAAGTGATTATTTCATTTGATTAAGATTTTCTTCTAGGATTGATTTTGAATTAGAATTTGTTTTATTTTAATTACGCTTACTTTGAGTACAATTTTTGATAATGTAATCTTCAATTTATATTAGGGTTGAGGGACATGATTTTTGAAAACGAACGATAACAGCATGCTTGTCTTGTTTTCTTCTCTCCTCTCGAACTTATAACAGCATGCTTGTCTTGTTTTCTTCTCTCCTCTCGAACTTATTCTTTCTTCTTTGTCTTCTTCTTGGCTTAATCTCTTACGTTGCTTTCACTTTCTCTACCATCGATTTCTTATCCCGCAACAATTACCGCATGGCCATCCGGTCTGCTTGTCGCCTAGCAATTGAAGGAGTACGCAAGCTTTCAACTGGATGGAGTCTATTTTTCTATGTAGCGATGAATGAATCAAATCCAATATCATTATTTTATTTTATTAAGATTTTCTTTTATTTTTATTATGCATATTTTGAGTGCGATTTTTGATAATGCAATCATTGATTTCATTTAGGGTTGACGGACTTGATTTTTGAAAACTAATGATAATGCATGCTTGTCTTGTTTTCTTCTGCCCTCTCAGACTTAATCTTGCCAGCTTCTCTTCTTCTTAGCTTAATCTCTTATGTTACTGTTTCATTGTCTACTACCGATTTCTTGTCCCTCATCAACTTTAACTTGACCATCCAATTTGATTGTCGCCCAGCAATTGAAGCAGTGCATAGGTTTTCAACACGACGGAGTACAGTTTTTTTAACCGGTGGAGAATGATGCAAATCCAAAAAGATTATTTTATTTTATCAAGATTTCCTTCAAGGATTTATTTCGAATGAGACTTTGTTTTATTCTTATTACACTTACTTCGAGTATGATTTCCGATAATGTAATCTTTGACATATTTTTGGGCTGAATGACAAGACTTTTGAAGACTAACGTTAATAGCGTGCTTGACAAGACTTCTTCTCCCATCTCCGACTTGTTCTTGGTTTCTTCCCTTCTTCTTTGCTTAATCTCTTACGTTGTTGTTACATTCTCTACTATCAATTTCTCGTCCCGCATCAATTTTAACTTGGCCATCCAGTGTACTTGTCGCCCGGCAATTGAAAGAGTTCACAAGTTCTCAACTTGACGGAGCCTATTTTTCTATACGGTGGAGAATGATGCAAATCCAAAAAAATAACTTTATTTAATTAAGATTTTCCTCTAGGATTTGTTTTGTATAAGACTTTGTTTTATCCTATTATACTTATTTTGACGACGATTTCTAATAATATAATCTTTTATATAATTTGGGGTTGAGGGACTTGATTTTTGACAACTAATGATAATGGCATTCTTGTCTTGTTTTCCTTTCCCCTTTCGAACTCATTCTTGCTTATTTCTCTTCCTCTTGGCTTAATCTCTTATGTTGTCGCTTTCTCCAATATCGATTTCTTGTTCCGCATCAATTTCAACTTGGCCACCTAGTCTGCTCATCACCTGACAATTGAAGGAGTTCACAAGTTTTGAACTCGATGAGGTCTATTTTTCAAAGCGGCAGAGAATGATGCAAATCGAAAAATATTATTTTATTTTAGTAAGATTTCCTTCTAGGATTTACTTTGTATGAGACTTTGTTTACACGATTTTTGATAATATAATCTTTGATATATTTTGGGGTTGAGGGGGCTTGGTTTTTGAAAACTAATGATAACAGCATGCCTGTCTTGTTTTGTTCTCCTTCTTCTTGCTTGCTTCTCTTCATCCTGGTTTAATCTCTTCTATTGTTTTCGATTCCTCTCCTCTCGATTTCTTGTCTGCATCAATTTAAACTTAGCCATACACTTGGCTCGTCGCCCGACAACAGAAGAAGTGTGCAAGTATTCAATTCAACGCAATCTAGTTTTTTAAGCGGTGGACAAAGATGCGAATCCAAAGTGATGATTATTTCATTTTATTAAGATTATCTTCTAGGATTTATTTTAAATGAGACTTTATTGAGTACGATTTTTGATAATGAAATCTTTGATTTATATTAGGGCTGGGGGACTTGATTATTGAAAACTAATGATAACGATGTGCCTGTCTTGTTTTCCTCTCCCCACTAACTTATTCTTGCTTGCTTCTCCTCTTCTTGGCTTCATCTCTTATGTTGCTATCACTTTCTCCACCATCGATTTCTTGTCCCGCACCAATTTCAACTCGGCCAGTCGTTTTGCTTGTCACCGGAAACTGAAGGAGTTAGCAAGTTTTCAACTCATTGGAGTCTATTTCTCTAAGCGGCGAAGAATGATGCAAATCCAAAAAGATTATTTTATTTTATAAAGATTTTCTTCTTGGATTTATTTTGTATGAGACTTTGTTTTATCCTTACCATGCTTATTTTGACTACGATTTTTGATAATGTACTCTTTTATATATTTTGGGGTTGAGGGGCTTAATTTTTTAAAACTCAAGATAGCGGCGAGCTTGACTTTTTTCTTGTCCCCCGACATCTTCTTGCTTGCTTCTCTTCTTCTTGGCTTAATTCTGCTATTGTTTTCACTTTGGATACTCTCGATTTTTGGTCCCGCATCAATTTAAACTTGGCCATCCACACGGATTGTCGCCCAACAATTGAAGAAGTGCGCATGTTTTCTACTCGGCAGAGTATAGTTTTTCTACATGGTGGAGAACGATGCAAATCCAAAAATATTATTTGATTCTATTAAGATTTTCTTCTAGGATTTATTTTGAATGAGACTTTGTTTGTTCTTATTATGCTTTATTTGTTCTTATTATGCTTAGTTCAAGTACAATTTCGGATAATATAATCTTTTATTTATTTTAGGGTTGAGCGACAAGACTTTTGAAGACCAATGATAATGGCGTGCTTGTATTGATTTCTTCTCCAATTTTCTGACTTCTTCTTGCTTGCTTCCCTGCTTCTTGGCCTAAAATCTCTTTTGTTACTTTCGCTTTTGCTGCTTTCAATTTTGTTGTCCCTCATCAATTTCAACTTGGCCATTTACTCGTCCCCCCAGTAATGAAAGGAGTGCGCAAGTTTTTAACTTGACGAAGTCTAGTTTTTCTAAGCAGTGGACAAAGATGCAAATCCAAAGCAATTATGTCATTTTATAAAGATTTTCTTCTATGATTTATTTTGAATAACACTTCGTTTTATTCTTATTATGATTATTTTGAGTTCGATTTTTGATAATGTAATCTTTGATTTATATTAGGGTTGAGAGACTTGATTTTTGAAAACAAATGATAACAGCGTGCATGTCTTGTTTTATTCTCCCCTCTCGGACTTATTCTTGCTTGCCTCTCGTCTTCTTGGCTTAATCTCTATGTTGCTGTCGCTGTCCCGCATCAATTTTAACCTGACCATCTATTCTATTCGTCGCCCGACAATTGAAGGAGTTCGCAAGTTCTCAACTCGACGGAGTCTATTTCTCTAAATGGCAGAGAATGACGCAAATCCAAAAAGATTATTTCATTTTATTAAGATTTTCTTCTACGATTTATTTTGTATGAGACTTTGTTTTATCCTTATTATGATTATTTTGACAACGATTTCTGATAATTTAGTCTTTAATATATTTTGGGGTTAAGGGACTTGATTTTTTAAAACTAATGATAACAGCATGCCTGTCTTGTTTTCTTCCCCCCCTCTGAATTCTTCTCGCTTGCTTCTCTTCTTCTTGGCTTAATTCTTTTGTTGTTTTCGCTTCCGTTACTCTCAATTTCTTGTCCCGTAATAATTTGAACTCAGCCCTCTGCTCAAATTATCGCTCGACAATTGAAGGAGTGCGCTTGTTTTCAACTCGAAAGAGTATAGTTTTTCTATACGCTGGAGAACGATGCAAATCGAAAAAGATTATTTTATTTTATTAAGATTTTGTTCTAGGATTTATTTTGAATGAGACTTTGTTTTTTACTTATTCTGCTTATTTCAAGTACGATTTCGGAAAATGAAATCTTTGATTTATTTTAGGGTTGAGCAACCAGACTTTTGAAGACCAATGATAGTCGCGTGCTTGTTTTGATTTCTTCCCCAATCTCTGATTTCTTGCTTGCTTCTCTGCTTCTTGGCTTAAAATCTCTTCCGTTACTTTCGCTTTTGCTACTTTCAAGTTTTTTGTCTTGTATCGATTTCAACTTGGCCATCTGCTCTGCTCATCGTCCGGAAATGGAAGGAGTGTGCAAGTTTTTAACTTGGCAGAGTCTAGTTTTTCTAAGCGGTGGAGAAAGTTGCAAATCCAAAGTGATTATTTCATTTTATTAAGATTTTCTTCTACGATTTATTTTGAATAACACTTTGTTTTATTCTTATTATGATTATTGTAAGTACGATTTTTGAAAATGTAATCTTCGATTTATATTAGTGTTGAGAGACTTGATTTTTGAAAACTAATGATAATAGCGTGCATGTCTTGTTTTATTCTCCCTCTCAAACATATTCTTGCTTGCCTCTCTTCTTCTTGGCTTAATCTCCCATGTTGCTATCACGTTATCTACTTTCGCTTTCTTGTCCCGCATCAAATTCAACCTGCCCATCCACTCTATTTGTCGTCTGGCAATTGAAGGAGTTCGCAAGTTCTCAACTCGACGAAAGCTATTTTTCTAAGCGACGGAGAATGACGCAAATCAAAAAAAGATTATTTCATTTTATTATGATTTTCTTCTAGGATTTATTTTGTATAAGACTTTGTTTTCTCCTTATTAAGATTGTTTTGACAATGATTTCTAATAATTGTCTTTAATATATTTTAGGGTTGAGGGACTTGATTTTTTAAAACTAATGATAACAACATGCTTGTTTTGTTTTCTCCCCCCTCTCGGACTTCTTCTTGCTTGCTTCTCTTCTTCTAGGCTTAATTCTTCTGTTGTTTTCGCTTCCGATACTCTCAATTTCTTGTCCTGGATCAATTTGAACGTGGCCGTCCTTGTTGCCCGACAATTGAAGGAGTGCGCATGTTTTCAGCTCGATAGAGTATAGTTTTTCTATACGGTGGAGAATGATGCAAATCTAAAAAGATTATTTTATTTTATTTAGATGTTCTTCTAAGATTTATTTTGAATGAGACTTTGTTTTCTTCTTATTATACTTATTTCAAGTAATATTTCGGATAATTTAATCTTTGATTTATTTTAGGGTTGAGCGACAAGGCTTTTGAAGACCAATGATAATGGCGTGCTTGCTTTGATTTCTTCTCGCATCTCTGACTTCTTCTTGCTTGCTTCCCTCCGTCTTGGCTTAAACTCTGTTCTGTTACTTTCTCCTCCACTACTTTCAATTTTATTGTCCCGCATCAATTTCAACTTAGCCATCCACTCTGCTCATCGCCCGATAATGTAAGAAGTGCACATGTTTTCAACTCGACGGAGTCTAGTTTTTCTAAGCGGTGGAAAAAGATGCAAATCCAAAGTGATTATTTCATTTTATTAATATTTTCTTCTATGATTTATTTTGAATAACACTTTGTTTTATTCTTATTACGATTATTTTTGAGTACGATTTTTGATAATGTGATCTTTGATTTATATTAGGGTTGAGAGACTTGATTTTTGAAAACTAATGATAAAGCGTGCATGTCATGTTTTATTCTCCCCTCTCGGACTTATTCTTGCGTGCTTCTCTTCTTCTTGGCTTAATCTCTTGTGTTGCTGTCGCTTTCTCTACTTTCGATTTCTTATCCCACATCAATTTCAAGTTGGCCATCCACTGTACTAGTCGCCCAACAATTGAAAGAGTTCGCAAGTTTTCAACTCGATGGACTTTATTTTTCTAAGCGGCAAAGAACGATGCAAATCCAAAAAGATTATTTTATTTTATTAAGATTTGCTTCTAGGATTTAATTTGTATGGGACTTTGTTTTATCCTTCTTACGCTTATTTCGACTACAATTTCTGATGATGTAATCTTTTATGCATTTTAGGGTTAAGGGACTTAATTTTGAAAACTAATGATAATGGCATGCTTGTCTTGTCTTCTTCCACCCCTCTCTCGCTTCTTCTAGCTTGCTTCTCTTTTTCTTAGCGTAATCTCCTCTGTTGTTTTCGTACTCTCGATTTCTTGTCCCATATCAATTTCAACTTGGCCATCTGTTCTACTCGTCGTCCGGCAATTGAAGGAGTGCGCAAGCTTTCAACTCGACGGGATATAGTTTTTCTAATCAGTAGAGAACAATGCAAATCTAAAAAGATTACTTTATTTTATTAAGATTTTCTTCTAAGATTTATTTTGAATGAGACTTTGTTTTGTTCTTATTATGCTTATTTTGAGTGCTATTTCTGCTAATGTAATCTTTCATTTATTTTAGGATTGAGCTACAAGACTTTTGAAGACCAAGGAAAATAGCGTGCTTCTCTTGATTTCTTCTCCCATCTCTGACTTCTTCTTACTTGCTTCCCGATTTCTTAACTTAATCTATTGTCTTACCTTCGCTTTCGCTACCTTCAATTTTATTGTACCGCATCAATTTCAACTTAGCCATCCACTCTGCTTATCGCCCGACAAAGGGAGGAATGTGCAAGCTTTCAACTCAACAGAGTCTAGTTTTTCTCAGAGCTGGAGAAAGATGCAAATCCAAGGTGATGATTATTTCATTTTATTAAGATTTTCTTCTAGGATTCACTTCGAAGAAACTTTGTTTTATTCTTATTATGATTATTTTGAGTACGATTTTTGATAATGTAATTTTTTATTTATATTAAGGTTGTGGGACTTGATTTCTAAAAACCAATGACAACAGTGTGCTTATATTATTTTATTCTCCCCTCTCGGCCTTATTCTTGCTTGCTTCTCTTCTTCTTGGTTTAATCTCTTATGTTATTGTCACTTTCTCTTCTTACGATTTCTTGTCCAGCATCAATTTCAACTTGGCCATCCGTTCCACTCATCGCCCAGCACTTGAAGGAGTTTGCAAGTTTTTAACTCGACGAAGCCTACTTTTCAAAGCGATGGAGAATGGTGCAAATACAAAAAGATTATTTCAGTTTATTATGATTTTCTTCTAGCATTTATTTTGTATGAAACTTTGTTTTATCCTTATTATGCTTATTTTGACAACGATTCCTGATACTATAATCTTTAGTATATTTAGAGGTTAAAAGACTTGATTTTTGAAAACTAAAGGTAATGGCGTGCTTATCTTGTTTTCTTCCCCCCTCTCTGACTTCTTGCTTACTTCACTTCTTCTTGGCTTAACCTCTTTTGTTACTTTTGCTTTCGCTGCTTTCAATTTCGTTGTATCGCAACAATTTCAAGTTAACAATCCGCTCTGCTCATCGCGCGACAATGGAAGGAGTGTGCAAGTTTTCAACTCGGCAGAGTATAGCTTTTCTAATCAGTGGAGAACGATGCAAATCCAAAAAGATAATTTTATTTTATTAAGATTTTCTTCTAGGATTTATTTTGAATGAGACT
>QLOD02135816.1:0-21121 GCA_003260245.2 Sideroxylon spinosum | reverse complement strand
AGATGAAGGCCCTGGAAAGTTA
Organism: Sideroxylon spinosum; assembly: GCA_003260245.2. Lineage (NCBI taxonomy): Eukaryota > Viridiplantae > Streptophyta > Magnoliopsida > Ericales > Sapotaceae > Sideroxylon > Sideroxylon spinosum. The sequence continues at coordinate 21,099 of QLOD02135816.1, read as the reverse complement.
TTACATCATTGGGTGACGTAGATAGCATAACGTAAGGCTACTTCGAGACATAAGGCCATTGTTATGCCTGCACGGTCTGTTATTCTTAAATCAGCCATAACTTCTGCTACGTAACTCCATTTTCTTTTTAAAGTATGTTTCCAGACGGCTTGCGATTAGACAAAAGCCCTGGACAATTATCACATCATTGGAAGATACAGATTGCTTAGCGTAAGACTACTTGGAGACCCAAGGGCGTCGTTATGCCCGCGCGGTCGTTAAATTTTAAATCGGACATAATATTTGCTACGTAACTCCATTTTGTTATTATGATTTGTTTCTGAAAAGCTTGTGACAAGACGAAGGCTTTGGGAAATTATTACAGCGTTGGCGGTGTCGATGGCATAGCGGAAGACTACTTGGAGAACTGGGGTCATCGTTATGCCCGCGTAGTTGGTAAATTTTAAATCGGCCATGACTTCAGCTACATAATTCCATTTTCTCCTCATTATATGTTCCTGGAGAGCCTGTAAATTTTGGAAAGCCCTGGTGAAGTAGATAGCATAATGGAAGACTAGCTGGGGAACTAGGGTCGTCGTTATGGGCGCGTGATCAGTAAATCTTAAATCGGCATAACTTTTGCTATGTAACTCTGTTTTCGTATTATAATATGTTTCCAGACAAGTTGCAATGAGAGGAAGGCCGTGGAAAATTATCACGTCATTGGAAGATGCAAATAGCATAGCGTAAGACTACATGGAGACCAGGGGTCGTCATTATGCGCGCGCGATCGTTAGAATCTTAAATCGGACATAACTTTTGCTACGTAACTCTGTTTTGTTATTATAATATTTTTCTGGACAGCTTGTAATAAGACAAAGGCCCTGAAAAATTATTACATCATTGGGTGACGTAGATGGCACAGCGGAGTTCTACTTCGATAACTAGGGTCGTCGTTATGCCCGCGTAGTCGGCAAATCTTGAATCGGCCATACCTTTTGCTACGTAACTCCGTTTTCTTGTTATAATATGTTTCTAGATACCTTGCGATGAGACAAAGGCCCTCGAAGATTATTACATCATTGAATGATGATAATAGCATAGCGTAGGGCTACTCGGATACCCAGGGGGTGGTTAGGCCCGGGCAGTCGTTAAATTTTAAATCGGACAAAACATTTGTTACGTAGTTATGTTTTCTTACTACAATATGATTCTGGAAATATTGTAAAAAGAAGAAGGCCCTGGATAAGTATTACACCAATAGGGTGTGTAAATAGCATAGCAGAAGACTACTTGGAGACCTGATGTCGTCGTTATACCCGTGCGATTGTTAAAATCTTAAATCATCTATAACTTTCTCTATGTAACTTCATTTTCTTATTATAATATGTGTCTGGATAGTTTGTAATGAGACGAAGGCCTTGGGAAATTGTTACATCATTGGGTGATGTAGATAACATAAAGGAAGACTACTTGGAGACCTAGGATCGTTGTTATGCCCGCACGGTCTGTATTTCCTAAATCAGCCATAACTTTTGCTATGTAACTTAATTTTCTTATTAAAATATGTTTCTGGAAAGCATGCGATTCGACGAAGGCCCTGGAAAATTATCAAATCATTGGAAGATACAGATTACACAGCGTAAGACTACTTGGAGACCCAAAGGCATTGTGCCCGCGTGGTATTTAAATTTTAAATCGGACATAAAATTTACCACATAACTCCCTTTTGTTATTATGATTTGTTTCTGAAAAACTTGTGACAAGACGAAGGCTCTGGAAAATTATTATAGCTTTGGCTGTGTGGATGGCGTAGCAGAAGACGACTTGGAGAACTAGGGTCATCGTTATGCCCGCGTAGTCGGTAAATCTTAAATCGGCCGTAACTTTTGACACGTATCTTTGTTTTCTTATTATAATATTTTTCCAGACAGCCTACGATGAGACGAAGGCATTGGAAAATTATCACGTCATTGGAAGATGCAGATAGCATAGCGTAAGACTACTTGGAGAACAGGGGTAGTCATTTTGTCCGCGTGGTCGTTAGAATCTTAAATCGGACGTAACTTTTGCTACGTAACTCCGTTTTGTTATTATAATATCTTTTTGGATAGCTTGTAATAAGACAAAGGCCCTGGAAAATTATAACATCATTGGCTGATGTAGATGGCAAAGCGGAAGACTACTTGGATAACTAGGGTCGTCGTTATGCCTGCGTAGTCAGTAAATCTTAAATCGGCCATAACGTTTGCTACGTAACTCCCTTTTCTTGTCATAATATGTTTCTAGAAACCTTGCGATGAGGCAAAGGCCCTCAAAAATTAATACATCATTGAATGATGATAATAGCATAGCATAGGGCTACTCGGATACCCAGGAGGTGGTTAGGCCCGCGCGGTCGTTAAATTTTAAATCGGACATAACTTTTGTTATGTAATTCTGTTTTCTTACTATAATATGTTTCTGGAAATCTTGTAAAAAGACGAAGGCCCTGGATAATTATTACATCATTAGGGTGTGTAAATAGCATAACAGAAGACTACTTGGAGACCTGGGTCGTCGTTATACCCGTGTGGTTGTTAAAATCTTAAATCAGCCATAACTTTCTCTATGTAACTTAGTTTTCTTATTATAATATGTGTCTGGACAGTTTGTAATGAGACGAAGGACTTGGGAAATTGTTACATCATTGGGTGGCGTAGATAGCATAAAGGAGACTACTTGGAGACCGAGGGTCATCGTTATGCCCGCGCAGTCTGTAATTCTTAAATCAGCCATAACTTCTGCTACGTAACTCCATGTTCTGATTAAAATATTTTTCCGGACAACTTGCGATTAGACGAAGGCCCTAGACAATTATCACATCATTGGAAGATACAGATTACATAGCGTAAGACTACTTAGAGACCCAGGGGCGTCATTATGCCCGCGCGGTCATTAAATTTTAAATCGGACGTAACATTTACTACCTAACTCCGTTTCGTTATTATGATTTGTTTCTGAAAAACTTAAGACAAGACGAAGGCTCTGGAAAATTATTTTAGCGTTGGCTGTGTAGTTGGCATGGCGGAAGACTACTTAGAGAACTAGGATCGTCGTTATGCCTGCGTAGTCAGTAAATCTTGAATCGGCCATAATGTTTGCTACGTAACTCTGTTTTGTTGTTATAATATCTTTCTAGAAACCTTGCGATGAGAGAAAGGCCCTCAAAGATTATTACATCACCGAATGATGATAACAGCAACGCGTAGGGCTACTCGGATACCCAAGGGGTGGTTAGGCCCGCGCAGTCGTTAAATTTTAAATCGGACAAAACTTTTGTTACGTAGTTCTTTTTTCTTACTATAACATGATTCTGGAAATATTGTAAAAAGAAGACGGCCCTGGATAAGTATTACTCCATTGGGGTGTGTAAATAGCATAGCAGAAGACTACTTGGAGACCTGAGGTCGTCGTTATACCCGTGCGGTTGTTAAAATCTTAAATCGTCTATAACTTTCTCTATGTAACTTTGTTTTCTTATTATAATATGTGTCTGGACAGTTTGTAATGAGACGAAGGCCGTGGGAAATTGTTACATCATTGGGTGATGTAGATAGCATAAAGGAAGACTACTTGGAGACCTAGGATCGTTGTTATGCCCGCACGGTCTGTATTTCCTAAATCAGCCATAACTTTTGCTATGTAACTTAATTTTCTTATTAAAATATGTTTCTGGAAAGCATGCGATGCGACGAAGGCCCTGGAAAATTATCACATCATTGGAAGATACAGATTACATAGCGTAAGACTACTTGGAGACCGAGAGGCGTCGTGATGCCCGTGCGGTATTTAAATTTTAAATCAGACATAAACTTTGCCACATAACTCCCTTTTGTTATTATGATTTGTTTCTGAAAAACTTATGACAAGACGAAGGCTCTGGAAAATTATTATAGCGTTGGCTGTGTGGATGGCGTGGCAGAAGACGACTTGGAGAACTAGGGTCATCGTTATGCCCGCGTAGTCGGTAAATCTTAAATCGGCCATAACATTTGCTACGTATCTTTGTTTTCTTACTATAATATGTTTCCAGACAGGTTGCGATGAGACGAAGGCCTTGGAATATTATCACGTCATTGGAAGATGCAGATAGCATAGCGTAAGACTACTTGGAGAACAGGGGTAGTCATTTTGTCCACGTGGTCATTAGAATCTTAAATTGGACATAACTTTTGCTCCGTAACTCCGTTTTATTATTATAATATCTTTTTGGATAGCTTGTAATAAGACGAAGGCCCTAGAAAATTATAACATCTTTGGGTGAAATAGGTGGCATAGCGGAAGACTACTAGGATAACTAGGGTCGTCGTTATGCCTGCGTAGTCAGTAAATCTTGAATCGGCCATATCGTTTGCTACGTAACTCCGTTTTCTTGTTATAATATGTTTCTAGAAACCTTGCGATGAGGCAAAGGCCCTCGAAGATTATTACATCATCGAATGATGATAATAGCATAGCATAGGGCTACTCGGATACCCGGGGGTGGTTTGGCCCGCGTGGTCGTTAAATTTTAAATCGGACATAACTTTTGTTACGGAATTCTGTTTTCTTACTATAATATGTTTCTGGAAATCTTGTAAAAAGACGAAGGCCTTGGATAATTATTACATCATTAGGGTGTGTAATAGCAGAACAGAAGACTACTTGGAGACCTGGGTCGTCGTTATACTCGTGTGGTTGTTAAAATCTTAAATCATCCATAACTTTCTCTATGTAACTTAGTTTTCTTATTATAATATGTGTCTGGACAGTTTGTAATGAGACGAGGGACTTGGGAAATTGTTACATCATTGGGTGGCGTAGATAGCATAAAGGAGACTACTTGGAGACCGAGGGTCATCGTTATGCCCGCGCAGTCTGTAATTCTTAAATCAGCCATAACTTCTGCTACGTAACTCCATTTTCTGATTAAAATATTTTTCCGGACAACTTGCGATAAGACGAAGGCCCTAGAAAATTATCACATCATTGGAAGATACAGATTGCATAGCGTAAGACTACTTAGAGACCCAGGGGCGTTGTTATGCCCGCGTGGTCATTAAACTTTAAATCGGACGTAACGTTTGCTACCTAACTCCGTTTTGTTATTATGATATGTTTCTAAAAAACTTGTGACAAGACGAAGGCTCTAGAAAATTATTTTAGCGTTGGCTATGTAGATGGCATAGCGGAAGACTACTTGGAGAACTACGGTCGTCGTTAAGCCCGCGTAGTCGGTAAATCTTAAATCGGCCATGACTTTTGCTATGTAACTCTGTTTTCTTAATATAATATGTTTCCAGACAGGTTACGATGAGATGAAGGCCTTGGAAAATTATTCCATCATTGGAAGATGCAGATAGCGTAGCGTAAGACTACTTGGAAAACAGGGGTCGTCATTATGACTGCGCGGTCGTTAGAACCTTAAATCGGACATAAATTTTGCGATGTAACTCCATTTTGTTATTATAATATCTTTCTTGATAGCTTGTAATAAGATGAAGGCCCTGGAAAGTTATTACATCATTGGGTGACGTAGATAGCATAACGTAAGACTACTTCGAGACATAAGGTCGTCGTTATGCCCGTGAGATCTGTTATTTTTAAATCAGCCATAACTTCTGCTACGTAACTCCTTTTTCTTCTTAAAGTATGTTTCCAAACATCTTGCGATTAGCCAAAAGCCCTGGAAAGTTATCACATCATTGGAAGATACAGATTGCTTAGTTTAAGACTACTTGGAGACCAAGGGCGTCGTTTTACCCGCGCGGTTGTTAAATTTTAAATCGAACATAATATTTGCTACGTAACTCCGTTTTGTTAGTATGATTTGTTTCTGAAAAGCTTGTGGCAAGACGAAGGCTTCGGAAAATTATTACAGCGTTGGCGGTGTAGATGGCATAGCAGTAGACTACTTGGAGAACTGGGGTCGTCGTTATGCCCGCGTAGTTCATAAATTTTAAATCGGCCATAACTTCAGCTACATAATTCCATTTTCTCCTCATTATATGTTTCTGGAGAGCTTGTAAATTTTGGAAAGCCCTGGTGAAGTAGATAGCATAATGGAAGACTAGCTGGAGAACTAGGGTCGTCGTTATGGGCGCGTGATCAGTAAATCTTAAATCGGCATAACTTTTGCTATGTAACTCTGTTTTCGTATTATAATATGTTTCCAGACAAGTTGCAATGAGAGGAAGGCCTTGGAAAATTATCACGTCATTGGAAGATGCAAATAGCATAGCGTAAGACTACTTGGAGCCCAGGGGTCGTCATTATGCCCGCGCGATCGTTTGAATCTTAAATCGGACATAACTTTTGCTACGTAACTTCATTTTGTTATTATAATATTTCTATGGACAGCTTGTAATAAGACGAAGGCCCTGGAAAATTATTACATCATTGGGTGACGTAGATGGCATAGCGGAATACTACTTGGATAACTAGGGTCGTTGTTATGCCCGCGCAGTCGGTAAATCTTGAATCGGCCATTCCTTTTGCTACGTAACTCCGTTTTGTTGTTATAATATGTTTCTAGAAACCTTCCGATGAGACAAAGGCCCTCGAAGATTATTACATCATCGAATGATGATAATAGCATAGCATAGGGCTACTCGGATACCCAGGGGGTGGTTAGGCCCACACAGTCGTTAAATTTTAAATCGGACAAAACTTTTGTTACGTAGTTCTTTTATCTTACTATAATATGATTTTGGAAATATTGTAAAAAGAAGAAGGCACTGGATAAGTATTACACCATTGGGGTGTGTAAATAGCATAGCAGAAGGCTACTTGGAGACCTGAGGTCGTCGTTATACCTGTGCGGTTGTTAAAATCTTAAATCGTCTATAACTTTCTTTATGTAACTTCGTTTTCTTATTATAATATGTGTCTGGACAGTTTGTAATGAGACGAAGGCCTTGGGAAATTATTACATCATTGGGTGGCGTAGATAGCATAAAGGAAGACTACTTGGAGACCTAGGGTCGTCGTAATGCCCGCGCGGTCTGTAATTCTTAAATTAGCCATAACTTCTGCTACGTAACTCCATTTTATTATTAAAATATGTTTCTAAAAAGCATGCGATTTGACAAAGGCCCTGGAAAATTATCACATCATTGGAAGATACAGTTTACATAGCGTAAGACTACTTGGAAACCCAGAGGCGTCATGCCCGCACGGTATTTAAATTTTAAATCAGACATAAAATTTACCACATAACTCCGTTTTGTTATTATGATTTGTTTCTGAAAAATTTGTGACAAGACCAAGGCTCTAGAAAATTATTATAGCTTTGGCTGTGTGGATGGCGTAGCAGAAGATGACTTGGAGAACTAGGGTCATCGTTATGCCCGCGTAGTCGGTAAATCTTAAATCGGCCATAACTTTTGCTACGTATCTTTGTTTTTTTATTATAATATGTTCCCAGATAGGCTGCGATGAGAAAGTAGCCTTGGAAAATTATCACATTATTGGAAGATGCAGATAGCATAACGTAAGACTACTTGGAAAACAGGGGTCGTCATTTTGTCCGCGGGGTCGTTAGAATCTTAAATCGGACGTAACTTTTGCTACGTAACTCCGTTTTTTTATTATAATATCTTTTTGGATAGCTTGTAATAAGACAAAGGCCTTGGAAAATTATAACATAATTGGGTGATGTAGATGGCATAGCGGAAGACTACTTGGATAACTAGGGTCGTCGTTATGCATGCGTAGTCAGAAAATCTTGAATCGGCCATAACGTTTGCTACGTAACTCCGTTTCCTTGTTATAATATATTTCTAGAAACCTTGCGATGAGGCAAAGGCCCTCGAAGATTATTACATCATCGAATGATGATAATAGCATAGCATAGGGCTACTCGGATACCCAGGGGGTGGTTAGTCCCGCGCGGTCGTTAAATTTTATATCGGACATAACTTTTGTTACGTAATTCTGTTTTCTTACTATAATATGTTTTTGGAAATCTTGTAAAAAGACGAAGGCCTTGGATAATTATTACATCATTAGGGCGTGTAAATAGCATAACAGAAGACTGCTTGGAGACCTGGGTCGTCGTTATACCCGTGTGGTTGTTAAAATCTTAAATCAGCCATAACTTTCTCTATGTAACTTAGTTATCTTATTATAATATGTGTCTGGACAGTTTGTAATGAGACGAAGGACTTGGGAAATTGTTACATCATTGGGTTGCGTAGATAGCATAAAGGAGACTATTTGGAGACCGAGGGTCATCGTTACGCCCGCGCAGTCTGTAATTCTTAAATCAGCCATAACTTCTACTACGTAACTCCATTTTTTGATTAAAATATTTTTTCGGACAACTTGCGATTAGACGAAGGCCCTAGAAAATTATCACATCATTGGAAGATACAGATTGCATAGCATAAGACTACTTAGAGACCCAGGGGCGTCGTTATGCCCGCACGGTAATTAAATTTTAAATCGGACGTAACATTTACTACCTAACTCCGTTTTGTTGTTATGATTTTTTCTGAAAAACTTGTGACAAGACGAAGGCTCTGGAAAATTATTTTAGCGTCGGCTGTGTACATGGCATAACGGAAGACTACTTGGAGAACTAGGGTCGTCGTTATGCCTACGTAGTCAGTAAATCTTGAATCGGCCATAACGTTTGCTACGTAACTCCGTTTTGTTGTTATAATATGTTTCTAGAAACCTTGGATGAGAGAAAGGCCTCGAAGATTATTACATCATCAAATGATGATAATAGCTTAGCATAGGGCAACTCGGATACCCAGGGGGTGGTTAGGCCCGCGCAGTCGTTAAATTTTAAATCGGACAAAACTTTTGTTACGTAGTTCTATTTTCTTACTCTAATATGATTATGGAAATATTGTAAAAAGAAGAAGGCACTGGATAAGTATTACACCCTTGGGGTGTGTAAATAGCATAGCGGAAGACTACTTGGAGACCTGAGGTCGTCGTTATACCCGTGCGGTTGTTAAAATCTTAAATCGTCTATAACATACTCTATGTAACTTCGTTTTCTTATTATAATATGTGTCTGGACAGTTTGTAATGAGACGAAGGCCTTGGGAAATTATTACATCGTTGGGTGATGTAGATAGTAAAAAGGAAGACTACTTGGAGACCTAGGATCGTTGTTATGCCCGCGCGGTCTATATTTCCTAAATTAGCCATAACTATTGCTATGTAACTTAATTTTCTTATTAAAATATGTTTCTGGAAAGCATGCGATTCGACGAGGACCCTGGAAAATTATCACATCATTGAAAGATACAGATTACATAGCGTAAGACTACTTGGAGACCCAGAGGCGTAGTGATGCCTGCGCAGTATTTATATTTTAAATCGGACATAAAATTTACCACATAACTCCGTTTTGTTATTATGATTTGTTTGTGAAAAACTTGAGATGAGACGAAGGCTCTGAAAAATTATTATAGCATTGGCTATGTGGATGGCGTAGCGGAAGACGACTTGGAGAACTAGGGTCATCGTTATGCTCGCGTAGTCGGTAAATCTTAGATCGGCCATAACTTTTGCTACGTATCTTTGTTTTCTTATTATAATATGTTTGCAGACAGGTTGCGATGAGACGAAGGCCTTGGAAAATTATCAGGTCAATGGAAGATGCAGATAGCATAGCGTAAGACTACTTGGAGAACAGGGGTCGTCATTTTGTCCGTGTGGTCGTTAGAATCTTAAATCGGACATAACTTTTACTACGTAACTCCGTTTTGTTATTATAATATCTTTTTGGATAGCTTGTTATAAGACGAAGGCCCTGGAAAATTATAACATCATTGGGTGACATAGATGGCATAGCGGAAGACTACTTCGACAACAAGGGTCGTCGTTATGCCTGCGTAGTCAATAAATCTTGAATCGGCCATAACGTTCGCTGCGTAACTCCGTTTTCTTGTTATAATATGTTTCTAGAAACCTTGCGATGAGGCAAAGGCCCTCAAAGATTATTACATCATCGAATGATGATAATAGCATAGCGTAGGGCTACTCAGATACCCAGGGGGTGGTTAGGCCCGCTCGGTCGTTAAATTTTAAATCGGACATAACTTTTGTTATGTAATTCTGTTTTCTTACTATAATATGTTTCTGGAAATCTTGTAAAAAGACGAAGGCCCTGGATAATTATTACATCATTAGGGTGTGTAAATAGCAGAACAGAAGACTATTTGGAGACCTGGGTCGTCGTTATACTCGTGTGGTTGTTCAAATCTTAAATCAGCCATAACTTACTCCATGTAACTTAGTTTTCTTATTATAATATGTGTCTGGACAATTTGTAATGAGATGAAGGACTTGGGAAATTGTTACATCATTGGGTGGCATAGATAGCATAAAGGAGACTACTTGGAGACCGAGGGCCATCGTTACGCCCGCGCAGTCTGTAATTCTTAAATCAGCCATAACTTCTGCTACGTAACTCCATTTTCTGATTAAAATATTTTTCCGGACAACTTGTGATTAGAAGAAGGCCCTAGAAAATTATCACATCATTGGAAGATACAGATTGCATAGCATAAGACTACTTAGAGACCCAGAGGCGTCGTTAAGCCCGCACGGTTATAAAATTTGAAATCGGACGTAACATTTACTACCTAACTCCGTTTTGTTATTATGATTTGTTTCTGAAAAACCTATGACAAGACGAAGGCTCTGGAAAATTATTTTAGCGTCGGCTGTGTAGATGGCATAGCGGAAGACTACTTGGAGAACTAGGGTCATCGTTATGCCTGCGTAGTCAGTAAATCTTGAATCGGCCTAACGTTTGCTATGTAACTCCGTTTTGTTGTTATAATATGTTTCTAGAAACCTTGGATGAGAGAAAGGCCCTCAAAGATTATTACATCATCGAATGATGATAATAGCATAGCATAGGGCTACTCGAATACCCAGGAGGTGGTTAGGCCTACGCAGTCGTTAAATTTTAAATCGAACAAAACTTTTGTTACGTAGTTCTGTTTTCTTACTATAATATGATTCTGGAAATATTGTAAAAAGAAGAAGGCCCTGGATAAGTATTACACCCTTGGGGTGTTTAAATAGCATAGCAGAAGACTACTTGGAGACCTAGGGTCGTCGTTATACCCGTGCGGTTGTTAAAATCTTAAATCGGCCATAACTTTCTCTATGTAACTCAGTTTTCTTATTGTAATATGTGTCTCGATGGTTTGGAATGAGACGAAGGTCTTGGGAAATTGTTACATCATTGGGTGGCATAGATAGCATAAAGGAAGACTACTTGGAGACCTAGGGTCAACGTTATGCCCTCGTGGCCTATAATTCTTAAATCAGCCATAACTTCTACTATGAAGTCCATTTTCTTATTAAAATATGTTTCGGGACCGCTTGTGATTAGACGAAGGCACTAGAAAATTATCACATCATTGGAAGGTACAGATTGCATAGCGTAAGACTACTTAGAGACCTAGGGGTGTCGTTATGCCCGCACGGTCGTTAAATTTTAAATCGGACATAACATTTGCTACATAACTTCGTTTTGTTATTATGATTTGTTTCTGAAAAACTTGTGACAAGATGAAGGCTCTGGAAAAGTGTTATAGCATTGGCAGTGTAGATGGCATAGCGGAAGACTACTTCGAGAACTAGGGTCGTCGTTATGCCCGCGTAGTCGGTAAATCTTAAATCGGCCATAACTTTTGCTATGTAACTCTATTTTCTTATTATAATATGTTTCTAGACAGGTTGCGATGAGACGAAGGCCTCGGAAAATTATCACATCATTGGAAGATGCAGATAGCATAGTGTAAGACTACTTGGAGAATAGGGGTCGTCATTTTGCTCGCGCGGTCGTTAGAATCTTAAATCGGACATAACTTTTGCTACGTAACTCTGTTTTGTCATTATAATATCTTTCTGGATAGCTTGTAATAAGACAAAGGCCCTGGAAAATTATCACATCAGTGGGTGACGAAGATGGCATAGCGGAAGACTACTTGATAACTAGGGTCGTCGTTATGCCCGCGTAGTCGATAAATCTTAAATCGGCCATAACTTTTACTACGTAAGTCTGTTTTCTTGTTATAATATGTTTCCAGAAACCTTGCGATGAGACAAAGGCCCTCGAAGATTATTACATCATCGAATGATGATAATCGCATAGCGTAGGACTACTTGGATACCCAGGGGATCGTTAGGCCCGCGCGGTCGTTAAATTTTAAATCGGACATAACTTTTGTTACGTAATTAAGTTTTCTTACTATAATATGTTTCTGGAAATCTTGTAAAAAGACGAAGGCCCTGGAAAATTATAACATCATTAGGGTATGTGAATAGCATAACAGAAGACTACTTGGAGACCTGGGGTCGTCGTTATACCCGTGCGGTTGTTAAAATCTTAAATCGGCCATAACTTTCTTAATGTAACTTCGTTTTCTTATTATAATATGTGTCTGGACAGTTTGTAATGGGACGAAGGCCTTGGGAAATTTTTAGATCATTGGGTGACGTAGGTAGCATAAACGAAGACTACTTAGAGACCTACGGTCGTCGTTATGCCCGTACGGTCTATAATTCTTAAATCTACCATAACTTCTGTTACGTAAATCCATTTTCTTATTAAAATATGTTTCCGGCCAGCTTGCGATTAGCGAAGGCCATAGAAAAATATCACATCATTGGAAGATACAGATCGCACAGCGTAAGACTACTTACAGACCCAGGGGCGTCGTTATGCCCGCGCGATCGTTAAATTTTAAATCGGACATAACATTTGCTACCTAACTCTATTTCATTATTATGATTTGTTTCTGAAAAACTTGTGACAAGACAAAGGCTCTGGAAAATTATTATGGCGTTGGCTGTGTAGATGGCATAGAGGAAGACTACTTGGAGAACTAGGATCGTCGTTATGCCCGCGTAGTCAATAAATCTTAAATCGGCCATAACTTTTGCTATGTAACTCTGTTTTCTTATTATATTTTGTTTCTAGACAGGTTGCGATGAGAGGAGGGCCTTGGAAAATTATCACATCAGTGGAAGATGCAGATAGCATAGCGTAAGACTACTTGGAGAACAGGTGTCATCATTATGTCCGCGCGGTCGTTAGAATCTTAAATCAGACGTAACTTTTGCTACGTAACTCCGTTTTGTTATTATAATACCTTTATAGATAGCTTGTAATAAGACGAAGGCCCTAAAAAATAATCACGTCATTAGGTGACGAGGATGGCATAGCGGAAGACTACTTGATAACTAGGGTCATCATTATGCCCGCATAGTCCGTAGATCTTGAATCGGCCATAACTTTTGCTACGTAACTCCGTTTTCTTGTTATAATATGTTTCTAGAAATCTTGCGATGAGACAAAGGCCCTCGGAGATTATTACATCATCGAATGATGATAATAGCCTAGCGTAGGACCACTCAGATACCCAGGCGGTCGTTAGGCCTGCACGGTCGTTAAATTTTAAATCGGACATAACTTTTGTTACGTAATTTTATTTTTTTACTATAATATGTTTCTGGAAATCTTGTAAAAAGACAAAGGCCCTGGATAATTATTACATCGTTAGGGAGTGTAAATAGCATAGCAGAAGACTACTTTGAGACCTGGGGTCGTCGTTATACCCATGCGGTTGTTAAAAAATCTAAAATCAGCCATAATCTTCTCTATGTAACTCAGTTTTCTTATTATAATATGTGTCAAGACACTTTGTAATGAGACGAAGGCCTTGCGAAATTGTTACATCATTGGGTGGCGTCGATAGCATAAAAGAGGACTACTTGGAGACCTAGGGTCGTCGTTATGCCCGCGCGGTCTGTAATTCTTAAATTAGTAATAACTTCTGCTACGTAACTCATTTTCTTATTAAAATATGTTTCCGGACAGCTTGCGATTAGAGGAAGGCCCTAGAAAGTTATCACATCATTGGAAGATACAGATTGCATAGCGTAAGACTGCTTGGAGACCTAAGGGCGTCGTTATGCCCGCGCGATCATTAAATTTTAAATCGGACATAACATTTGCTACGTTACTCCTTTTGGTTATTATGATTTGTATCTGAAAAACTTGCGACAAGACGAAGGCTCTGGAATTTTATTATAGCATTCGCTATGGAGATGGCATAGCGGAAGACTACTTGGAGAACTAGGGTCGTCGTTATGCCCGCGCGGTCGTTAAATCTTAAATCGGCCATAACTTTTGCTATGTAATTCTGTTTTCTTATTATAATATGTTTCCAGATAGGTTGCGATGAGATGAGGGCCTTGGAAAATTATCACATGATTGGAAGATGCAGATAGCATAGCGTAAGACTACTTGGAGAATAGGGGTCGTCATTATGCCTGTGCGGTCGTTAGAATCTTAAATCGGACGTTACTTTTTCTACGTAACTCAGTTTTGTTATTGTAATATCTTTCTGGATAGCTTGTAATAAGATGAAGGCCCTGGAAAATTATCACATCATTGGGTGACGAGGATGGCGTAGCGGAAGACTACTTGGATAACCAGGGTCATCGTTATGCCCGCGTGGTCGGTAAATCTTGAATCGGCCATAACTTTTGCTACGTAACTCTGTTTTCTTATTATAATATGTTTCTAGAAACCCTGCAATGAGACAAAGGCGCTCGAAGATTATTACATCATCGAATGATGATAATAGCATAGCGTAGGACTACTCGGATACCCAGGGGGTCGTTAGGACCGCGCGGTCGTTAAATTTTAAATCGGACATAACTTTTGTTACGTAATTCTATTTTCTTACTGTAATATGTTTCTGAAAATCTTGTAAAAAGACGAAGGCCTTGGATAATTATTACATCATTAGGATGTGTAAATAGCATAGCAGAAGACTACTTTGAGACATGGGGTCGTCGTTATACCTTTGCGGTTGTTAAAACCTTAAATCGGCCATAACTTTCTCAATGTAACTTGGTTTTCTTATTATAATATGTGTCTGGATAGTTTGTAATGAGACGCCGGCCTTGGGAAATTGTTACATCATTGGGTGGCGTAGATAGCATAAAGGAAGACTACTTGGAGACCAAGGGTCAACGTTATGCCTGCGTGGCCTGTAATTCTTAAATCAGCCATAACTTCTGCTACGTAAATCCATTTTCTTATTAAAATATGTTTCCGGATAGCTTGCGATTAGACGACGGCATTAGAAAATTATCACATCATTGGAAAATACAGATTGCATAGTGTAAGAATACTTGGTGACCCAGGGGCATTGTTATACCCACGCGGTCGTTAAATTATAAATCGGACATAACATTTGCTATGTAACTTCGTTTCGTTATTATGATTTGTTTTAGAAAAACTTGTGACAAGACGAAGGCTCTGGAAAATTATTATAGCGTTGGCTGTGTTGATGGCATAGCGGAAGACTACTTGGAGAACTAGGCTCGTCGTTATGTCCGCGTAGTCGGTAAATCTTAAATCTGCCATAACTCTATTTTCTTATTATAATATGTTTCCAGACAGGTTGCGATGAGACGAAGGCCTTGGAAAATTATCACATCATTGGAGGATGTAGATAGCATAGCGTAAGACAACTTAGAGAATAGGGGTCGTCATTATGCTCGCGCGGTCGTTTGAATCTTAAATCGGACGTAACTTTTGCTACGTAACTCCGTTTTGTTATTATAATATCTTTCTGGATAGCTTGTCATAAGACGAAAGTCCTAGAAAATTATCTCATCATTGGGTGACCAAGATGGCATAGCAGAAGACTACTAGATAACTAGGCTAGTCGTTATGCCCGCGTAGTCGGTAAATCTTGAATCGACCATAACTTTTGCTACGTAACTCCGTTTTCTTGTTATAATATGTTTCTAGAAACCTTACGATGAGACAAAGGCCCTCGAAGATTATTACATCATCGAATGATGATAATAGCCTGGCGTAGGACCACTCGGATACCTAGGCGGTCGTTAGGCCCGCGCGGTCGTTAAATTTTAAGTCGGACATAACATTTGTTACATAATTCTGTTTTCTTACTATAATATGTTTCTGAAAATCTTGTAAAAAAGTGAAGGCCCTGGATAATTATCACATCATTAGGGTGTGTAGATAGCATTGCAGAAGACTACTTGGAGACCTGGGTCGTCGTTATGCCCGTGCGATTGTTAAAATCTTAAATCGGCCATAACTTTCTCTATGTAACTTCGTTCTCTGATTATAATATGTGTATGGACAGTTTGTAATGAGACGAAGACCTTGGGAAATTGTTACATCATTGGGTGGCGTAGATAGCATAAAGGAAGACTACTTAGAGACCTAGGGTCATCGTTATGCCTGCGCGGTCTATAATTCTAAAATCAGCCATAACTTCTGCTACGTAATTCCATTTTCTTATTAAAATATGTTTCCAGATACCTTGCGATCAGACGAAGGCCCTAGAAAATTTTCACATCATTGGAAGATACGGATTGCATAGCGTAAGACTACTTAGAGACCTGGGGGCGTCGTTATGACCGCGCGGTCGTTAAATTTTTAATCGGACATAACATTTGCTACGTAACTCCATTTTGTTATTATGATTTGTATCTGAAAAACTTGTGACAAGACGAAGGCTGTGGAAAATTATTATAGCGTTGGCTGTGTAGATAGCATAGCGGAAGACTACGTAGAGAACTAGGGTCGTCGTTATGCCTGCGTAGTCGGTAAATCTTAAATCAGCCATAACTTTTGCTATGTTACTCTATTTTCTTATTATAATATGTTTCTAGACAGATTGCGATGAGACGAAGGCCTTGGAAAATTATCACATCATTGGAAGATGAAGATAGCATAACGCGAGACTACTTGGCGAATAGGGGTCGTCATTATGCCAACGCGGTCGTTAGAATCTTAAATCGGACGTCACTTTTGCTATGTAGCACCGTTTTGTTATTATAATATCTTTTTGGATAGCTTGTAATGAGACGAAGGCTCTAGAAAATTATTACATCCACGGGTGACGTAGATGGCATAGCGGAAGACTACTTGGATAACTGGGGTCGTCGTTATGCACGCGTAGTCGGTACATCTTGAATCGGCCATAACTTTTGCTGCGTAACTCCGTTTTCTTGTTATAATATGTTTCTAGAAACCTTGCGATGAGACAAAGGCCCTCGATGATTATTACATCATCGACTGATGATAATAGCCTAGCATAGGACTACTCGGATACCCAGGCGGTCATTAGGCCCACGCGGTCGTTAAATTTTAAATCGGACATAACTTTTGTTACGTAATTCTATTTTCTTGCTATAATATGTTTCTGGAAATCTTGAAAAAAGACGAAGGCCCTGGATAATTATTACATCATTAGGGTGTGTAAATAGCATAGCAGAAGACTACTTGGAGACCTAGGGTCGTCGTTATACCCGGCGGTTGTTAAAATCTTAAATCGGCCATAACTTTCTTTATGTAACTTGTTTTTCTTATTATAATATGTGTCTGGATAGTTTGTAATGAGACGAAGGCCTTGGAAAATTGTTACATCATTGGGTGGCGTAGATAGGATAAAGAAAGACTACTTAGAGACCTAGGGCCAACGTTATGCCTGCATGGCCTATAATTCTTAAATCAGCCTAAATTTCTGCTACGTAACTCCATTTTCTTATTAAAATATGTTTCCAGACAGCTTACGATTAGACAAAGGTCCAAGAAAATTATCACATCATTGGAAGATACAGATTGCGTAGCGTATGATTACTTTGAGACCTAGGAGCGTCGTTATGCCCGCGCGGTCGTTAAATTTTAAATCGGACATAACATTTGCTACGTAACTCCATTTTGTTATTATGATTTGTATCCGAAAAACTTATGACAAGACGAAGGCTCTGGAAAAGTATTATAGCATTGGCTATGAAGATGGCATAGCGGAAGACTACTTGGAGAACTAGGATCGTCGTTATGCCCGTGCAATCGGTAACTTTTAAATTGGCCATAACTTTTGCTATGTAACTCTATTTTCTTATTATAATATGTTTCTAGACAGGTTGCGATGAGACTAAGGCCTCGCAAAGTTATAACATCAGTGGAAGATGCAGATAGCGTAGCGTAAGACTACTTAGAGAATAGGGGTCGTCATTTTGCTCGCGCCGTCGTTAGAATCTTAAATCGGACGTAACTTTTGCTACGTAACTTTGTTTTGTCATTATAATATCTTTTGGGATAGCTTGTAATAAGACGAAGGCCCCGGAAAATAATTACATCATTGGGTGACGAAGATGGCATAGTGGAAGACTACTTGATAACTAGGGTCGTCGTTATGCCCGTGTAGTCGGTAAATCTTGAATCGGCCATAACTTTTGCTACGTAACTCCGTTTTCTTGTTATAATATGTTTCTAGAAACCTTGCGATGAGACAAAGGCCCTCGAAGATTATTACACCATTGAATGATGATAATTGCCTAGCGTAGGACCACTCGGATACCCAGGCAGTCGTTAGGCCTGCGCGGTCGTTAAATTTTAAATCGGATATAACTTTTGTTACGTAATTCTGTTTCTTACTATAATATGTTTCTGGAAATCTTGTAAAAAGAAAAAGGCCCTGGATAGTTATTACATCATTAGGGTGTGTAAATAGCATAGCAGAAGACTACTTGGAGACCTGGGGTCGTCGTTATACCCGTGCGGTTGTTAAAATCTCAAATCGGCCAAGACTTTCTCTATCTAACTTCGTTTTCTTATTATAATATGTATCTGGATAGTTTGTAATTAGATGAAGGCCTTGGGAAATTGTTACATCATTGGGTGACGTAGATAGCATAAAGAAAGACTGCTTGGAGACCTAGGGCCAACGTTATGCCTGCGTGGCCTATAATTCTTAAATCAGCCAAAACTTCTGCTACGTAACTCCATTTTCTTATTAAAATAAGTTTCCGGATAGATTGCGATTAGCGAATGCCATAGGAAATTATCGCATCATTGGAAGATACAGATTGCATAGCGTACGACTACTTGGAGGCCCAGGGGCGTCGTTATGCCTGTGCGTTCATTAAATTTTAAATCGGACATAACATTTGCTACATAACTCTGTTTTGTTACTATGATTTTCTTTTGAGCAACTTGTGAGAAGACGAAGGCTCTGGAAAATTATTATAGCGTTGGCTGTGTGGATGGCATAGCGGAAGACTACTTGGAGAACTAGGGTCACCGTTACGCCCGCATAGTTGGTAAATCTAAAATTGGCCACAACTTTTGCTATGTAACTCTATTTTCTTATTATAATATGTTTCCAAACAGGTTACGATGAGGCAAAGGCCTTGGAAAATTATCACCTCATTGGAAGATGCAGATAGCATAGTGTAAGACTACTTGGAGAACAGGGGTCGTCATTATGTCCGTGTAGTCGTTAGAATCTTAAATCGGACGTAACTTTTGCTACGTAACTCTGTTTTTTTATTATAATATCTTTTTGGAAAGCTTGTAATAGAACGAAGGCCCTGGAAAATTATTACATCAATGGGTGACGTAGATGGCATAGCGGAAGACTACTTGGATAACGAGGGTCGTCGTTATGCTCGCGAAGTCGGTAAATCTTGAATCGGCCGTAAGTTTTCCTACGTAACTCCATTTTCTTGTTATAATATGCTTCTAGAAACCTTACGATGAGACAAAGGCCCTCGAAGATTATTACATCATCGACTGATGATAATAGCCTGGCATAGGACCACTCGGATACTCAGGGGATCGTTAGTCCCGCGCGGTCGTTAAATTTTAAATCGGACATGACTTTTGTTATGAAATTCTGTTTTTTTACTATAATATGTTTTTGGAAATCTTGTAAAAAGGAGAAGGCCCTGGATAATTATTAAATCATTAGGGTGTGTAAATAGCATAGCGGAAGACTACTTGGAGACCTCGGTCGTCGTTATACCCGTGCGGTTGTTAAAATCTTAAATCGGCCATAACTTTCTCAATGTAACATGGTTTTCCTATTATAATATGTGTCTGGTCAGTTTGTAATGAGACGACGGCCTTTGGAAATTGTTACATCATTGGGGGGCGTAGATAGCATAAAGGAAGATTACTTGCAGACCTACGGTCAACGTTATGCCCTCGTGGCCTGTAATTCTTAAATCAGCCATAACTTCTACTACGTAACTCCATTTTCTTATTAAAATATGTTTCTGGACAGCTTGCGATTAGACGAAGGCACTAGAAAATTATCACATCATTGGAAGATACTGATTGCATAGCGTAAGACTACTGGGAGACCTAGGGGCATCGTTATACCCGCGCGGTCGTTAAATTTTAAATCAGATATAACATTTGCTACGTAACTTTGTTTTGTTATTATGATTTGTTTTTGCAAAGCTTGTGACAAGACAAAGTCTTTGGAAAATTATTATAGCGTTGGCTGTGTGGATGGCATAGCGGAAGACTACTTGGAGAACTAGGGTCGTCATTATACCCGCGTAGTCGGTAAATCTTAACTCAGCCATAACTTTTGCTATGCAACTCTATTTTCTTATTATAATATGTTTCCAGACAGGTTGCGATGAGACGAAGGCCTTGGAAAATTATCACATCAGTGGAAGATGCAGATAGCATAGCGTAAGACTCCTTGGAGAATAGGGGTCGTCATTATGCTCTTGCGATCCTTAGAATCTTAAATCGGTCGTAACTTTTTCTACGTAACTCCGTTTTGTTATTATAATATCTTTCTGGATAGCTTGTAATGAGACTAAGGCCCTGGAAAATTATCACATCATTGGGTGACGAAGATGGCATAGCGGAAGACTACTTGATAACTAGGGTAGTCGTTATGCCCGCGTGGTCGGTAAATCTTGAATCGGCCATACCTTTTGCTACGTAACTCTGTTTTCATGTTATAATATGTTTCTAGAAACCATAGGATGAGACAAAGGCCCTCGAAGATTATTTCATCATGGAATGATGATAATAGCATAGCGTAGGGCTACTCGGATACCCAGGCGTTCGTTAGGCCCGCGCGGTCGTTAAATTTTATATCAGACATAACTTTTGTTATGTAATTCTGTTTTTTCTTACTATAATATGTTTCTAGAAATCTGGTAAAAAGACGAAGGCCCAGGATAATTATTACATCATTAGGGTGTGTAAATAGCATAGCAGAAGACTACTTCGAGACCTGGGGTCGTCGTTATACC